>JAVCKT010012717.1:0-24477 GCA_032273925.1 Rhynchotus rufescens | reverse complement strand
ACACACATCTTCACCCTACAGCCTAAACATACATTGCACTGACAAGACCTTACGTGCACAAAGCAGCATTTCAGGAAAAATAGCTAAGAAAAAACAGCGACCACACTTCTCAGTGGTTTGGAGAGTCCAGGCTGTCAAGTACCAGTAGGGTGTAAAGTGATAACCACCCCAAAAACGGGGCTGCTTTCTCTACAGTTCACTGACTGCTCAGGTGCCATCCTTGCAGCACAGAAACAGCAATTGAAGGGGAAAGGAGGAGGGGGGAAAAAGAGAATTCATGACAAAAGGAACAGGCAGGAGAACAGCAGAGAAAACAAGCTGTTACTGCCCTGCAGATTTGCTGCTCGCCCTTTCTTCCAAGCCCATCTAAAAGCAGCATTTATCTCTGGAAAGGCACATTGCTGTTCTTTGAAGATATCCTCAAAACTCGGCAGCGTCCCAGAATTTGGCAAAAACAAATTGAAAAATTGAAAACATGGTCGTGTACCCCGCATAGGTTCAACATCTTTCTCTTATATGCACGTGTTCGGCCTCACTCCAGAAAAAAATATCCAGGAAAGTGGGTTTCGATGTTTCTGCAAGAGGAGGGAAGGTGTTTCCAGGGATTGCTTCCAGGTTTTTGCAGCGCCGCATCCCGCTGTGCTGCCGAGCTCTGCCCTGCGGCCACAGGACCACGGCCGGGGAGGAGGGACGTGAAATAAAAGCGCTTACGGTCACCGGCTCCTCCGGGGCAGTTTAGCAGATGCTGCTGCAAGCTCTTCGGTGAGGCACTCGCGCCTCGTCCCCTTGCTGCTAGGAACAAAAGCCAACAGAAATCCCTGTCTAAAGCGATGTGTGTCCTGGGGGTGATGGATTGCAGCTCTCACGCTGGCGGAGATCAGCCGGTTTATCAGCTCAGCACGGCCGCGCCGCAGCGGTTCCTCCTAGAAATCCAAAAGCCTAGAAATCCAAAAGCAGCTGGTGTGAACGTGGTGCTGAGGCAGGTTGGTCTTTGCCAAACACAAGGATCGGGACCAAAACCCTCAAGCTGCAACGGACAGGAGGGCTGGTCCCATTGCACAGCATCGGGAGGCAGATTTTACCCCAAACCATTTCCATGTTGCAAGAGTCAGTCCTCAGAGGTGAGAGGTAATTAATTAACTAACAGCAGAACTTCGAGCCACCATGAAGGACCATCCTGCAAACGTAGGTGTTTGGATGAAGGCCAAGGAACCTCACAGAAAAGGGATATTCAGGAGAGCAGGTCTTCCCCTTAAGGACCACCTAGTGATACACATTAAGGAAACCCTGGAGCATGCACTTATACACGTAGAAACACACACGTATGTGTATATGCAAAGACACACATGCACATGTAAGTAGGATAAAAATATATCTCACATTTAAATAAACCAGCATGCATTTCCATATGTATATATGCATATACACAAATAAACACAATATGTGTGTATACATTCAAACACACAAAAACTGCAGCTTGATATTTCAATCCAAAATCAAATTCAGTATCATCTTTTATCTATAGTTGGAGTCCAAACACAAAACATTTAAACCAAATTGTGTTTAACCATTCAGCCGTTACATTCCCCCCCAAGGCAGGAGTATATAATATATTTTCGCTACTACAGGCTTAATAAATCATATTAGCTATCAGTGCTACACTGCAAACCCTCCCTGGATTTATTGATTTGTTCTTTTTCTCCGCCTCCACCGGAGGACAAGTGGGAACTTTCCTGTGCAGATAACCATAGCATCAACCTAAAAGACAACCTGGAGCACATTCAGGCTGAAGCTGGGCTATGTACCATGGGGTGGGATGTGCTACCTGATGGGCAAAACTGAGAAGCTAAAAAAAATCCATTTTCAGAGATAAAACAAAAAACCAACTGTGAAATGAAGCCATCAACATGCCACCTTCTAACTAACGAGATTAGAGTTCCCACGGCTCTGAGCTTATACAGTTCCCACCAATGCCACCCTCTGCTGAACTGGAAGGCTCATAAAGGGTTTCAATCCGAGCTCACAGTACTGGAGCATGTCTGGATTTCACAGAATCAGGTTGTTTTACTTCTCTTGATACACGACACCAGGAGATGCCACCAGGCTGTCCAGCACGGACCAAACACCGCGGACCAAAGGTGGGAAAGGCTCTTGCAACCACTGCAGTGTGTTCCTCCCATTGTGCCAGGCAATTCCTCCTGCTCCTGGTGGGCTCAGGGACAACACAAAGCAAAATGCACAAGATCCCAAGTTTATCCATGCTCCCGCTGGGGCAAAATACTTTCCCCTGCTCATATACACAAAGCAACAGAGCTAGAACAGTGCTGCATCACTTAAGCACCGGCCTGGCTGGGCTTCTTCTCTTACTCATACTCACCCGGACACTTGGCCTGCACACCAGCTTCCCAGCATCCATCTCAAAAGTTCCGAAAATTAAGTTTCCATCTTTGTTAAAAACAGAAATCCTTCTGACATTTACACAGGCCTTGGGAATTACGCCTTACTGTTTAAGACCAAGCTTCTGCTTGCAAGCGGTGAAGCTGGAGCCTTTGCAGGGTCTGACTCAATTAGCGCTGCTTTCTCTCCCTTACTGGAATGGAAGGCTGTTCCCGGCGTTTCTTAGTGCAAAAGGAAAAATGAATACTGATGTGTCTCTGGATGTGAACTTGCTGTACTAGACTCGCGACCCTGCCAAGGATGCTGGATCCACGGCCAAAAAGTTTTAAGTTAAGACTATGCAAAAAAAAACCCAGGCAGCTGCAGAAGTCACCCCTGCTACAAAGCTGGGGGGACAGTCCCAGCACAACATCCTCCTGGTCAGAGAGGGCACCCCAAACACAGACAGATTCCCAGCCCTGCCCTCACTGCGTATGAAACAAATGACAGGATTTATACCCGGCCTCCAAAGAACATCTTTTGAAACCTATTACTCTCTGTAACAGCTGCAATTATAGAATTATTAAACTACAATTATTTAGTTTTCCACTGAATTAAGTGAGGTGGTGTTGCAAGAATCTGCATTTAATTACAAACGAGGCACTCGAGCCTCTAAAACTAACACCTCTCAACTCGCTCCGTTCACATCTTCATGCACGATTCAACGGGCTGCATCCGATGAGCACGAAGGTGCCGAAGGGAAGAGGGGAGCCGCGCCACCTCCTGCGTGGTGGATGGGTGCAGACGGGATCCAGGGTGTGCAACACCCGCTGGTCACAGGCAGCATCTTTTTTCACCGGTGTCCTAGTTTTTCAGGCCACCAAATGATTTACTGATTCACACCGATGCCATCCCAGCACCCCGCAACAAGGCAGGCAGTTAGAAAATGACCCCCCCCCCGTCCCCATAAATCATTTTCCTGGTGGCAGGAAGGTTTAAATTGCCTTCCTGCTCTTGAGGAAGTGGGCCAGGAGAGAAGGGAGATCTCCTCCTTTCCCACCACCATCCAACCATGTTGTCCTCTCTCCTCTCCCAGTGATAAGGAATGAGCCCAACCCATCAGGTTCCACATTCAGACCGTTATGGATCATGTGCAAGGACCAAGCACATGACAACTGGATCCCTTTAGGAGTAGGAGGGGACGTCGTCTGGCCAAATGTGACACTCAGGCAAATGGGAGCAGCTCTGAAAAATTAGCAGCTTAGCTTTGCTAAAGGGAAAATACTACTAATAAAAATAATAATAAAAAATACCTCCTCAGTAATTTGGCTGTCATCTGACACACGCAAAGTTCAGGTTTGTGTTGCTAGGTCAGAAGCATTAAAAAAAGTATTAAAAAGTAGAGTTTTTGGTAGCCATGGGAAGACTTTTACTGTTCTAATTTCAGTCCAGGTTGGCAAGGAGAGCTGGGGTGGGGAAAAGAAAACCAAAGTATCTGTGCACCCATGTGAGCTTCTTTCTGTCTAAATAAAAATTAGTTCCCAACACCTCGAGGCACATTCTGAAGTGCTGCACTCATTTTTGGCTCCTAGCAACTGTTACACAGATCTGGTCCAGACACGGAGCAGTATTTTCGTGGAAATGCTTACAGAAATACTCTTTTGTCTGCTCCAGTTGAGAGCTGTAGCGATGTGAGCAGGAACATGCCTGAGAACATCAGAGTCTGAAGAAAAACCTCCCGGAGATGGCAAGTTTTTCAAAGCTTTAGTTAGACGAGAAGCAGAACTATGAGAATGAATAACCACGTCGCAATTTGTACCAAGCAGCCTTCACTTGGCCAAAACTGACCCAAAACTAAGGGTCTCCATCCCACCTGGTACGTGCTCTGCCCCTGTGCAAGGAGCTCCTTGCAGACACGGCAGGGGAGGGAGCCCTTCCATTTCCCACATGGGCAGCCTTGAGCAACCAAAAATAGAAGGATTGGGGGCTGAAAAAATAAGGCCCGATGCAGACGACCTGGGGCAGGAGTTCTCAGCTCCTTGGTGGTGACATGGCAAAGCCTGGGCTTCTCCATGCAGCTCTGCACAAGCACCAAGATCCTGCAGCGAGTGGGTGAAGAACTAGGAAAAGCAGGTGAGAAAGTAACTCTTGGTCCAAGAGAGAAACAGAGACTCCCTCCCAAGCACAAACAAACATAAACAACCCTACGAGAGAGCCTTGTCCAGCAGGACACCATGGAGAAGATCTCCTGAGTGCCAAGAATGCCAGTCTTTCTTCCAAAATATTTTGGAATATTTATATTTATATAAAAACTGCCTCTCTGTCCCAGGGCAGATGCTCCCCTGGAAGCACAAGGCAAAGCAGACACCTTCACCTACCTGCCTCCATGGAGGCTTCACTCCAGGACCAGACATCCAGGTGGGAGGCAGAAGCAGGGCCGGTGTTAAGGACAGCCCCTTCTCCATGGGATGCGGTCGGGCTTTCCTGGGATCATGGCTGGAGAGAAAAGCCCTGCCACGTCGCTCCTCTCTCCCGTAGCACCAGTAGGATTCTGCATGTGCTTCTCCCTTTGGCTCTCTGCAATCCCGGCTCTCATCTTTGGTCTCCACATTCCAATATATTCCCTTCTACCATCTCCACACACTCACGCACGCAGCGTATCCCTTACGTTTCCCTCCCCTCTCTAATTTCCAGCTCCTTCCTACCACCCAAGTACCTCTCGTCCTCTTGCCACCGTCAGCACAGAGCAGCACTACATTTTCAGCATGCAGCACCTTAACCTCACTATTTAAATGCTTTCCTCCTGATGTTTTTTATTTTTCCCCTCCCCTTCTAGTGCGTCTCAGGGGGAAAAAAATCATTTCCATTAACGAATGTGATGTTAATCCAGAGTTTAAAAAATTGTATTATCCTGAACGCCCAAACATCAAAACAGCATCATTCTGCTACGTTAAATAAGAGGTGCACGTGCGCATGCATAGCGAGAAACCATAGGAACAGAGTGCTACACAGCAGGAGGGAGCGGGGAAAGGAAAGAAAATAGAAAACAGAAAAGACAACACGTTGCCCTGAGCTCGGCAGAGAGGCCGAGAGGTGGTGACGGCCGCCAGTCCCCCAGGGTCCAGCTGCTCGTCCAGCCTCCACGTCCCCTTGCTCCACGTTTGCTCCAGGCTTTCCATGCACTGCAGGCAGCTACACGGCTCCTTCCCCCTGCCCCTGCTTGGAGCTAATTAGCTCTGCTGCAAGGTAACCTTGTTAGGATTAATAATTAGTGCTTGGCTACAGAGGGAAGCACCAGGGTTTTGCAGTTGCCTCGGTTGGAGCTTCCTCAGCACCATCCCATGGCCACCATGGAGCAGAGACGGTTCCGAGCGCTGCTTTGGGTCAGCCCTCCCATCACCACGGCCTGGGGCTCGCACCCCACGGGCCTTACAGCCTCCTAGGGATGCATGGAGAAGCCTGTCTCCTTCAGGGAGCAGCTCGTTGTCCCCATAGCCAGCAACGGGCCACCTCCCAGGAGAGGAGCTAAGGGGGCTGGTGAGACCCTCCACCTTCTGGACACCATGGGTGTCCATCCACCTTCCATCACGGACACCACGGGTGGATGGAGAGCGGCCCTGGAGGTATACAACATAGGCAGACACTAACCACTGTACAGTTGCAAAGGGAAAACAACGTCAATGTGTTATATTCAAGGCATATGTTGTCTCAGATCTACAAAAACAACAGCAGCAATGCTCTCCACGGCAGAGCCACCAAACAAATGGAGCAGTTCTGCAATTTCCGCAGAAAATAGAAGATTTCCCCCAAAATAGAAGATTTCGGCTGCAGAGGATCCTATGCCATGAGTGTTTTCTACACACTTTCCTTCCTCCCTACAGGAAATACCCAGATAACAGACACATTTTAAAAATATAGCAGAAGAACGAGAGGTGACACCGATTGGTCAGTGTAATTCTTGAAGGGTCAAGTATCCCTCCAAAGGAATAGGTGAGGTTATAGGATAACGTACGACCCTGATGACTGAGGGGTTCTTGAAGCTTCTTCCCCAAACTACAAGCCATTATGGTCAATCTGAGGTCTCCTCTTCACCTGCTTTCTGCTTCTGCAGTCAACCACAAGGCATTCCGAATAACATCCTTTTCACCAAAATATCTTTATGGGCAATTTGTGCCCATCTTCCAAATGAGGATGCTGCGAAGCACTGTGCCAGCTCTGGAAAATCCCTCGCTAACATCTGATTAATCAAAATCCTGCTCCACTCCCAGTAAATTTCGCTACTGACTTCAATGTCAAAGACATCAGTTTCTCACTCTCCACAACTCTAAACACACAGGATAATTACAGGCAGTTCCACTCTCCATTTTTTCCCATTTTTATTACGCATCTAAAGACCAATTCTCCATACATCCACACTACTTCCGACCTCCTCAAACCAGGTGCAAACCCAAGAAGTTTTCACAGTGGGATCATTCGAGCAAGCGCTGCGAGAAGTCAGACCAGCTCAACCACAGCGAAAACGTGCTGGAATGAATTCCTTGCCATCTGTCTTTATTTTGCTAACCAGCTCAATCAGCCACCACAAATATATTCAAACACAGGAAAAATATTTAAATTATTTGCGTTGCGGCCTTTTTCAACAAGCAGCTCTCGGTGTCGCTGCTTTTAGCAGTATCACGGGCCCCGTGAATAGCTGCAAATTCATCCTCGTTGCAGCTTTTGGAACGTGCCCGTGCCACTTCCAAGTAATGCACCAAAATATACATATCAGCCCAAAAGTTACAGTATTATGAATATTTTAGCAAGAAAGTAGTTAAATAAATTTCATGCTGTGGTTAAGTGAACCTTGCACAACTGGGATGAGCAGCCAGGGTTCTGCCACTGGGCACCTCGGGAGGCAAAATGTGGCCACCAAAACCCAGCACAGGAGCTCTGAGGAGCACGGCGAGGTTGGGAGCTGAGCGCTCGGCAGCTCGCAGGCTGATAAATTGACATTTAATAGAGCATTTGTTTTTATATCTTTAATAATTTACCATTGGGGCGCTCAAAGACTTTATCCGCTGCCGCTGCTGTCAACCCAATTTGTTGTCTGAGGACCCAAGACTACGCTGGCAGGTGAAGGATGCTTAAGTTTTGGGAGCAAAGCACAATGTAGGTGAATGAGATTGGGGAAAATGCAATTTGAGAGTCGGTCTGGTCCGTAATTTTTCATCTAAACCCTTCCTCGGGGAATAGGAGTCATTCACCATCTTCTCCTTTACAGGAAGCTTTCATTTAATTCAAAATGACAGCAATGAAATGAAGCACTTCACACTTGCAGAAAGCAAAGGTCAAAGAAAGTTTCAATCTCTGGATAAAAAAAAAAAAAAAGAATAAAAAAATAGGCAGTGCCAGCCACTACATTGATTTAATTCTAAGGAGGTAATTAAAAAGCTCCTGAGATTAAGTAAAAGACAGATGGCAAAAGTGAGCAGCGTTATCTGCCGTAACGGGACCGTGAATGAACTCAGCACCTGCACGACGAGAGCGGCCTCGTGGCCAAGCCCTGGCTACCAATATTCCTTCCTTTAGTAACCGTGGCCTAAAAACATAAGCTGCTTTAGCATTTTTAATTATGATGGGATTTTATTTTGGGTCTATAATCCTTTTCCACAATTGGATTAATGCAAAGATCATCTCAGGAATAAGATTTTTATATATATATATATATATAAATATATATATAAAATATATACAATGACACACACCCCAACTCACACATACATATGCAGCCCACTAGAGCCACCCAAAACAGAAACCACCAATGAAAGCACTTTCCATTAACTTGTTCAAAATGCAAGAAAAAGTTTAAACAAGACAAGGTTCTATTTTGCTTAGCTCATTTGATGAGAGAAAGAGAGGAGTGTTGACAATAAGATTTCCGTAACGCTTGGCAAGGTTTACGAAAAAGGCCATTTTTCCCCCCCAAACCTCAAAGTACTCAAAAAAATAGCCAGATAAATAAATAAATCAGAAAGCCAAGACACCAAAAGTCAACAAGAACAGCAGCCTTAGAAGATACTCACCAGGGATGCACCACCTCTATCAGGGCCCAAATGAGATCCCTGCACTGTTTGAGTGACAATTCCGTGTTTCCTTGGGAAGATCTGGTGAAAACCCCCCAAAATCCCATCCGTGCGTGGCAGTGTGCGCAGGCGAGCGCCCCGACGTCCTGGTCCGGCGCGGGCGAGCCCCATCCCGTCCACATTGCATGCGCTGTGTACGCCACCCAAAATACACACAGCATGTACAATGAGGACAGCAGCGAGCCGCCGTCTCCACGAGTCGCTTGAAAACGGAGGAAATAGTCAATAAATAACAATTAATCCCCCCATCCTTTTGCCTGCAGAGCAGGGGAGGTGGGGAACACGTTTTCACTAAAATAAGAGTTTCTATAGAGAAAAAGCAAGGCTATAGAGGCCGGGAAGTCACTCCTTGAAGTCCGGTAAATCAGAACAAGTGGAGGGCATCAAAAGGTCTTCTAGGAAGAAGGCGCACAGGAAATAATAGAAGTTTAATTGCAATTATCAAAATATCCGTCTAATGGCGCTGCAGTTTTACTGGAAGCCTAACAGATTTATCACGCTAGGAAGTGGAGAAAAAAATAAAATCAATGCAAGTAGAGCCGGTTTTAGACGCTTGTCCTACTACGTGGGTCTTTGGCAAGGCACCGTAACTGGTACGAATGCTAAAAACTCTCCCAATTGCATCGACTGGATTGCAACATATCGCACAACTCCGCAAAACGGAACGGAAACAGCATTTTCATAACTTAGTTACTATAAAACTTGCCTTATTAAAGCCCACAGACTTTTTTTAGTTCCAGTAACAAGCTATTCCGATTTACACAAATTGCAGGAGAGAGGATGCCCTGGAGACATATCAGGAATCACCAACAAGAAGGGCAACAGACGCATTAGTACAGCTTGAAGCAAAGACCAAAGAACGGAGACGCAGCATAGAATCACAGAATGTCCAAGGTTGGAAGGGACCTCAGAGGTCATCTAGTCTCACGCAGGGTCACCTAGAGCACATAAACCAACAGCCACAGGTGCTCGTTCCAGCTCTGTTTGCCACTGCCAACATGAGAGAGATAAGACTTTGTTAATACTAAGTCCTTGTTATTTTTTTCCCTCTTTTAGACCATCCAGGAATCCCCTTTTCCAGAGCATTTTTATTTTGTCTCTCAGCACTAAGTTTAAAAGTGCACATGCAGCGCTCCGCGTCCCTCAAACAAGGAGCTCCAGCATTTAATTCTCAGCGTTCGTTACCTTCTCAATGATTCTCCAAGCTGCTCTCAAGCCTGCTCAGAAGCCCAAGACCCTGTTCACAGCTGCACGGCCCCACACAGTAACAAAACACAACCCGTGCAGCACTCACATTGGTGTAACCCACTCGTGGCCATCGAGCCTGTGTCCCTGGGGAGCCCCTTTCCCCGGATCAAGGCCGGATCCGCAGCACGGAGACCAACGCTGCCTTTAACGAGCAAATCTCACCCCGCTCAACAGTTGTTTTAATTCAGTTGTTCTAATAACCAGGAGATTTCTGCCTCGTGGCGCCCGTACGTTGCTATGGCAGCATAAGATATAGTAGAGCGGTTCCTACGAGCGGAGCGGGAGAGGAACGCGGCTCTCCTAGGCGGGCGTTAATTCACGGAGCGGTAAAGCAGGTCGGGCTCAAGTCCTTCCGCTCGTGTTGAGGGGGAAGTGCCGGCGTCTCCCGTTAACGGCCCAGCCGGACCACAGAAGGGATGGGGTTGGAAGGGACCTCTAGGGATCGTCCAGTCCAACCCCTTACACACACGGGGACACCCAGAGCACGGGGCACAGCGCGGCATCCAGGTGGGTTTTGAAGGCCTCCAGAGAAGGAGACTCCACAGCCTCCCTGGGCAGCCTGTGCCAGGGCTCTGGCATCCTCACAGTGAAGAAGTTCCTCCTCACATGCAGACGGAACTGCCTGGGTTTCAACTTGTACCCATTTCCCCTTGTCCTGTCACTGGCCACCAATGAGAAGAGCTTGTCCCCTTCCTCCAGAAGGGGAGATCCTCCATTCTAGGTTCTCCATTCTCCCCGTTCACTAACCCCCTGCCAAACACAGTCAGATCATGCTTATTTTCCTTTTTTTTTCAGCTTATTTGTATCAAAGCGATGGCTGGCCTACAGACTTGGCCCCGTCCATGCAAGAATTCTTGGTAAGCATTGCTTCCAGCACAGCCCGAGGAGCAGGCTGCCGCGGCGCAGGGACAAGCTCCTGGGGACACAACCGCTTCCCCGAGGAGCTCCTCTGTGATGAATAACTCGGCCCCGTCTGTGTGCCCAGGGAGCCTTGCTCTTACACGGGCAGGTGGAGCCCCGGCCTTGGCAGCCCCGCTCGGGCAGACACGTTTCTGCCGCCACCAGCTGCGGCGGCTCCTGCCAGGGCGAGCACGGCTGCCTTCTGACGTGATTAATGGTGCTCAGCCCTAAGCTCGAGCAGCAGCTGTTCCCGAGCTCGGGCCTCCAGATCAGGCACCAAATTGCAACCAAGAAGGAAAATCCCTGAGCCCAGAGAGGCAGAGGAGCAGGGAGCCACTTCTGCATGGAGCAGAGTGGGGCCAGGAGGAGGTGCAGGTCACAGCAGTCCCCACACAGCTCCATGCTCTTCCTCCCCAAGCCCACGTACCCAGCAGCAGCAGCATCCGGGCTGCCTGTGCCTCGCTGAGGTGTCTGCTGGAAAAAAAACGGCATCATTTCTGCCCCTGGATGCGAATACAGCGCCTTTTCATCCCACCTTTCCTTTTTTTTTTTTTTTTTTTTTTTTTTTTTTTTTTTTTTGTTATTTAAAAGACAGCGAACAAATAAGAGAAAATGAACTGCAAATAATGACTAACGGCAGCTCCAGATCAAATATTTGCTCGCGTAATTGTTGGAGACTTGGAGGACTTGTGAGTGGGTCGGGAATTGTTTGTAACACAGCTTGACCCAAAGATGGTCAAGATGCCTCTCTTCCAATTGTCAGATGAGCCCTAGGCACTGAGATGCCTCCGTTCAGAGAGTTTTATCACTTTGTTGTCGCTCTTGGACACACAGAAAACATTCTTTCACTTCCAGACAGGGTTGTGCTACTCCTTGCTTGCAGAGAGAGAGGGTATCTGCATTCCCTGCATTTGGAAATGGGACTTAACCCAACAACGCCCAACTCAACGTAGACATCGAACCTGATCTTCTTGCAACTGCTAAGCAGAAAGGTGGAGTGACTTCTTGAACAAGATAGCCCAAAATTCCACATTGCAGCATAGGTTTGGCTCCTCACTAACTTGCCCCCAGTGCAGATACCACTCAACGTGGGTTGGGTAGGCAGTCAGGGAAGAGCAGTTCGCCAGCAGACCCAATGGTTCTGCAGCTGCTCTGTAGCCTGCTGAGAGCTGGGCGACCACCTCAAGGTGAGGAGCAAAACCCACTGCTTTAAAAGTGGTGTAGTACGTAGATTAAGCAGGCTCCTGTCTCTTAGAACCATGCTGGCTGATGAAAAAGCTACTGGAAAGAGAGAAATCCTGAGTGTTTCTTCATTGCCACCTTCACTGATGCACTAACATCCTTCTTGGCACTGTATCTAGCTGCGAAATTTCCTGATATTTATTTATCTATTTGCGAGCACTGATCAGGAAGACTGCCTGAATGAACAGGAGATGAAGGAGCTCTCTATATCTTCAGGAGATCTTCAAAATGGGCACCAGTTTGGCCAAAAGTGCCTCCCTGTCATTCCATTCTTTTTTTTTTTGTGGAAGGTCAGGAGGTGCCTGGTGGTCCACCAGTAAGGTTGCCATGGGGCAAGGAAGAAAGGCCTTGCTGCGAGCAGATTGCAGAGCCCTGTGCAAGGTCCAGGGGAGAGTTTTCTCCCAGGTCCAGTGTCTTCTGAGGGGTCATTTGGCACCTATAGAAAAGGACAGCGTGTGCAGCTTGGGATGCCTTGTCATTAGTGGCCAGGCATTCCTTGGCCATTGACACACCAAGCGGTCCCCTGTTGTGCCGAAGGGCTGTTGATTTGTGCTCAAATCTAGCATGCAGGTAGCAGGTGGCATTTCCACGATTCCTGCAGGGAATATATCCCCAAACGTCAAATGAGATTACTCTGCTCTTTCTATTAGTGAAAAAATGTGTGAGAAAAAAAGACTGGGAGGAGAAGGGAATGGAGGGGGAGAATATTTTCTCTTCTAAAATTACTACTTTGACTTACAGGTCTTAAGGTGGCTTGCAAAAACCTGTTAAATAAACAGAATACCAGAGAGATGTTTTCTTCTTGTTGCTGTTTTCTCTCCTTCTGATGATTCCTCCACTTCCATCTGTCAAAAGACATAGAAACTTTCTCAATTAAAACACTCAAAGCTGCTGAAATTTGTGGGAAGGGGGAGAAGCAATTTTCCACTGGACATGGTTTTGGGATGAAAACATCCTGAAAGATGTGGCATTAATCAAATTAACACGTTTTTGGAAAAATTATATTCTGGTTGTGACTTAACCCCTGTTTTTTCCTCACCAGTGTTTCTCCTGAGACGATGCTAAGCCAGGATGGTCTAGTTGTGGTGAGTGCAGTGGCCATCGTCTCCTTGTCTGGGCAGTCCAATCCACGGCAGGTGCCTTGGGGCAGGATCCAAGGTGCCAGCCTCTTCTCCACCATATTTTGGTTTGTGTTTGGAAATGCTGAGTGAGGACGGGCTTGGGTTCAGACACAAAGTTGCTTCCTTTGGCTTGAGCATCATGGGGCAGATCTACGGTCAGACCCGCAGATGCTTGACCAGGTTGAGGCAATGGATGAGCATTGGAAGAGATCTTTTTCACCAGGAGGGTGAAAAAGGAGAGGGACAGGGCTGGGGTTGTACTAATGCCATGCTGAAAGATGAATTCATTACTATTTTTCTCTTTTTTTTTAAATTCATCCTTTTTTTAATGACTGAGATGTAGTGCTCTTGAGCAACAAGCTCCATGAATGGGGAAAAAATGTAGCCATGTTCTGCTTTGCACACCCCAAAACATATTTCCAGTGGAGACACAGGCTCCCATGCAGTGATTTTACTCCTAGAGAAGTCACCAAAACAACTTGCTGCATCTCTATGGTCTGTGAGTGAATATGGGCAATTTGGTTAATGTAAGGACCTAATCTGGAGGCTGAAAGAACCTTGGCATTGCTTGAGGTTGCAAGCAAGTCTTGGTTTTCACATTCTCTCTTAATTTTAACTTGAGTTTGTTGCAGTTGTGCTTGGAAGCCGCCCAGGGCTGTCAGTTGTTTGCAGTATGCAGGCTCATAGCATGGAGGGGGACTTAAAAGAGGCCAGAATATGGGGAATCAAAAATGAGGCAAAAAAAGAGAAAAACACTTAGTAGGGGGGAAAAAAACATCCTTTCTCGGCTGCCTTTTCAGTATAAGATTCTGTAAGAATTCAGCCATTTCTGAGGCTGGCATAGAATAGGGAAGGGATAATTCTGCATTGCATAGAAGAACTTTCTGTGTCTTTTTTTTTTTCTTCACTCTCCAATTTCAGTATGTTATTAACATTCTGAAATGGGAAAGTCTTGGCCAACTCTGAGCAACATTACTTTCCCCATCAAGGTTATCTCCCATGTTGAGAAAGGAGGCAATAAATTATAGCCGCAGTCGTGGGGAATATACAGGCCTGCACTGCAGCAAAATCTAATTCTAGGACTCTTGCTGTTGTGATCGTCTAGAAAAAAAAAAGTCTAAATGCTCCTTTCCTCCCCAAAATGCCAGAAAGTGGTTTGCAAATAGTTTCAAAGAGGAATTCGCAAAGCCTTTTGCCCATCATGTTGCTGTGCTTTTCTTGCAGGTCGCTTGTACGGTGCTCAGGAGGGCACTTGTGCATGAGCCATCCAAAATTGAGGTTTTTGAGGCTCAATTTGCTCTTTCTTGCTTGTACTGCAGAAGGACAGTTGGCACCTGCCATGCCAGGCTTTCCTATCTGATCTCTTCCTTGCAGGGAATATAGAGAGAGGGCAATGTAGCAGTGCATCCCTTAAAAGCATAGCTTTTAAGTTGCTTTAACTGTGTTTTTCTTCACTCCCTACCCTACCAGCGACACTATCTGCTTAAATAGGTTTTGGTTAAAGAATAAAGTGCCATTCCCATCTGCAGGTTGTGATTTAGCAGCGCTTTGCTTCGACTTGCTTTATTATGACTTTTGCTCTGCCCAGGTTATAATTTATTCATTATGCACCGCTCCAAAGACAACTCTGCTCGTTCCTCTCCCTCCTCGAGGAATGTTTTGACATTTCCCTAAGTCTGGAGGAATTCAGTCCTTTCTTTAAATAAATACGCAGCTTTCTCATGGGAAGAGATCCAGGGGCTCCTACCTGGAGTCTGTCTGTGCAGCTTTCTTTTTGCAGCTGTCTGGAAGAATTCTTCATCTGCCTCCTGGGCTATCGGCTGCAGTGAGTAAAATCCATTTTCTTTTTGTGAAAGTTAAATTTATTTAATTAAAATGAAAGTTTTTTTTACGCTTTTTAATGTTCTTTTACTAAAAAGCACAGCCACTTTGCGGTTTGTCTGTTTGCTTTTTGTTTTGCGGGTTTGTTTTATGGAGGTGGGAGGCAAAAAAAAGGAGAACCACAACGGTTTGGAGTTACAGCAGTTCTAAACCAGCATCCTTTGTGGGCAGCTGCCTTTTGGCCAAAGACTTCCTGTTCAGATGGAAAAATCACAATTTTCTTAAAAAAATATCCTCTGTTCAATGAAATACTCAGCTAGGTAGCACTTAGGGGAGGCTTTTGCAAGCAAAGACCAAGAGCTTCACAAGGAGGAAGCCCTGGACCTCACCGCCGGCTGTCAGGACACAGCTACGTTCCTTGGTTGGGCTCTTGCTGGTGGCCCTAGGGCACACGATAAACTATTCCCTGGATCCTCTAGGCACCAAAACTTTCCTTGTTTTCACATCTAGTTGGCTCTCTTCATTTGTTTCTTCTTTCTATTCCAGCTGCATGTTGTTTTCTTTCCTCTTTGGAGCTTTGCACTTTTGCTGCTGATCTTACTTCCTTACATTTCCTTTTCCCTGCAGGTTTTGGCATTTCGTAGTTATCTGGAGGGATGTTTCAAGGCCCCTGTGACAGAGAGAGCAGAGGCAAATGCCACTCTTACAAAAACACCATCCCTCTACCTGGCTGCCAGGTGGGAAAACACTATTACCTTCTTGCCTTCCCACCGGCCCAGGTGTCCTGCAGAGAGCCAGGGGCACCAAGGGCCAGAGTCAATTTGTGTCAAAATTTAAGTGTGTTATAAAAAGCCAAGTCACTCTTAGATGCCTAGAGAGATGGAATGAAGTGACCAGGACAAGGACAAGGACAAGGACAAGCCCAGTGGGCTGCTGCTACAGGTGACCGTTACACGGGAACACCCAAAGACTGGCGAAATCATGTAGTACCCCACGGGTGGGCATCAAGGATAACACAACTCAAGGCTTTCTGGCAACAACTACCAGAAACGGGGCTCAGAGAAGAGTTTCCTTAAGCCTGGGGATGCTCCGCCAGTCACTACAAGCTTCCCTCCTGTTGTTGGGAACAACAGGTTCCTAATTTGTTATAATTTGTTATTTTTTCTGATTTTTTTTTGAAAACTTCTAAGCAACAGGTTCATGTTCCTGCTCACATATGCTTCGCATATTTGCCTTTTGTTGTTTTGGCTAAAACTATCCTCCCAGGACCTCGCAAGCGCACTGAACAGCATATGGCCTTCTACTTGCTTCATTTCCAGCCCTCGTTTTTTTTCCCACAGTAAACCAGACTTTTTAAGGCAATGCTAATCCCTTGTGCCTGTCACTGGTAGAGAAAAGCATTAATAACTGCAGTTATCCTGGAAATATCTGTCACCCACATTTGTTTTTCGTTTCCCTTTGGGTAATCACGCTGCAGATCTAATTACTGCAGAAATTTCTTTTGCTCCAGCAAGCAGCATTTTGGGTTACCTCCCCTGCTGGTTGTAAGTTTAACTTCATTGACTATGGTAGATCTGTATTGATTTACATCAGCTGAGGATCTGATTCTTCACATCTTTATTCTGGAGGTGGCTCGAGGTTGTAGAAATGGGTGAGGATTGATTACTTCAAACATTGGCCTCAACTTGCACTAATCCAAGGCTAGATCCAAACTCCAGCAAAAGAACAAGGAGAGACTCTTCATTGATTTGTAGAGGCTTGGGGCGAGTCCTTTGGAGAGCCGGATTCAAAACAAAACAAAGTAAAACAAAATTCTTTCATCTTCTCAGCACCACTTCTTAGTTTCCTTTACACCTGTGGCTTCCTACTTTGATGCAGGAAGCCCAAGCCTGCCTTGTGATGGTGGTGGTAGATGCTGTGAGGGGTCTACCACCTCCTTGGTGTCCTGTCCCCTCCTTGGAGTCAGAGTGAATGGAGACACCTGACAGGTCAAGGTAGGGGACAGGATCCCAGCTCTGTCCTCAGCAGAGATCCTAGCAAGAGCACTGCCTACAAGTTACCAGCAGAAAGTCACTGGCTGCTCTAGGGAGTTTTCCCTCCTCTTTTTGCCTGGTTGCTGTGAAGCAAGGTGTCAGAAATGAGGTCTATAAATAGGCAAAATAACATACTGTAAATACACAAGGGATGTAAATACCATCTGACAGCATTTTTCCTGCATTTCATCAAATTTACATTCAACTTGTTCGTGCATCAGTAATGATACCTACATGAAGAGGCATCTCCTCCTGTATTAGACAACACGGCACAGGTACTGAGGAAATCTCAGCTGATATATTTTGCTCTCTTGCATAGCTTCTGAATCAGATAGTCTTTGGCTTCATGATGGCCCACAGTGAAGGACTTCCAAGCAGCTCAACTCCATAAATTCCAACTCAATAAATTCCCCCAGGAATTGGGGATGACCACATATCTCCTCAGCTTACCAGCTACAGTGATGTACAGCATTTTAGGCTCCTGTACCATGATCAGCACAAGGCCTTATACATCCCTGTATAGGAGGACATATGAAAAATCATCACCCAAGACAACTTCATGGAGCTGCTCTAGGACATGGTGGGATCAGAGCCAGGGTAAAGGTCTTGGCCTCACCAACTGTGCAGACAACAGCAGCTGCTCCAAGACAGCTACTGCCATGTACAGTTGAATTCCACAGCACTCACTCAAGATAATTTACACTAGATGGGCACGTCTTGCAGGGAGGATAGGCCAATACTACAGTTGTCCTTTTGAGCCTGAATTTGGACAACACCAGCAGGGAGCTGGTCATATCTGCTCCTGGTAACAGCTCCTGTGTTAGTACCTACTTCCAAAACTGCCAAAACCCACAGGGTTCAGTGAGTGCTCAGTTTGTGCCATAAATCACGGATGTTGATCCATGGGGTTTGTCCCTGATTTCATGTATTTCATTGTGTGACACATTGCATTGCCTTCTTTGTAGCTGTTTTCCCCTCCGAGAGCATCCAGGGCAGTCAGCAATAGAAAGAAGCAAAATAATCACAGAATAGCCAAGTCACCAATGGAAGACAGTGATTTAATAGGGTAGCTGGGAAGAAGCCTTGTGCCTCCAGGGAAAAGCTGGGAACATGGTGTCGGGCAAGAGTCAGCACTAGTTCTTAAGTATACTTCAGCCACAAGCTGGGCCTGGAGTGACATCAGGAATAGACAAAATGGGCCAAAGTATTGCAAATACAGCACCGTAATGGGGAGTGGGGAAAATTTCACCTTAGGCTGATAACCAAGTGTTACTATTTCTAATAGAAGGATGAGGGATGTGCATGTGAAGTGGTGCCTGGGCTGAAATGCCTCATGCCAGGCAGGGCTGCAATGGTCTCCATTAAGTCATTGTTCAGATCCACTCGTTCCCATGTCTTGGAGCAAGACTGCAGTGCAGGAAGCAGAGCCAGCTCCTGGAGTCCTCAGCAGCTGAGGCCACTGGATAAACTGATGTTCAGGACCACGCTCAGGCCTTATAAAGAGGCGGTGGAAAATGATCTATTAGCCACAAGAGGGGAGAGGGAACTATTGAGTTCTGCTTGTTTGGCTTCCTGGCGGTGTTCAGTACATGAGCAGGGAGAAAGGAGCCATAAAGAAGGCAGGGAAGGGGCAAACAAAAGGGAGACGAGACAGCTATTCTTTTTTCCCTAATGAATCTCAGGAGGCGCTGACAGCCCAGGATGAGGAATGGGAAGTAAATGCTCTGCTAAGGGCCTTTCATAGAGATCTCTGGCTTTGACAAATGAGCTCCAAGCCACAGGCTGCCACTGCCCTGGAGCTAAACGTGGTGGGACGGGAGGGAGATGGGCTCTCCGAGCAAGCCGGGCTCTCCGACTAAGAGATTTAGTAGTTCTGGTTGACAATAAGTTAACCATGAGACAGCAGTGCCCTTGTGGCCTAGAAGGCCAATGAGATTCTGGCCAGCAGGTTGAGGGAGGGGATCCTGCCCCTCTACTCAGCTCTGATGAGACGACACCTGGAATACTGTGTGCAGTTCTGGGCTCCCCAGGGCAAGAGGGACATGGAGCTTCTAGAGAGGATCCAGCGGAAGCCAACCAAGATGATTAAGGGACTGGAGCATCTATCATATGAGGAAAGACTAAGCAAGTCAGCCTGTTTAGTCTAGAGAAGATTGAGAAGATAGAGAAGAAGCCCTGGAACAGGCTGCCCAGAGAGGCTGTGGAGTCTCCTTCTCTGGAGGTCTTCAAAACTTGCTTGAGCAGATTTGGACTCTAGAAGTCCTTTCCAACTTCAATCATTCTGTGATTCTATGGAGCCCTTCCCAAAATTCCCATGAATGGTCAGCTCAGAATCCTCATTCCATTTTAGCACAGCTACAGGAAAGGCGTGATGCTCAGAGAAGGCAAGGTGACTTGCATGCCATGAGCTTACTGGGCTGGTAGGGCAAGTCTAGTGGAAGAGGCTTTGAAGCTCACCAACACGGATGGGTCCCCAACCCGAAAAGGCCACAGAGGGCCAGCACGGTCCAGCTGGGGACCTGCTGGCGCGTGGCTGGGGCTGCTTGATAGCCTCTGAGATCAGCAGTAGCTGGGAGAGGTGTCAAAGTCGCTCCCCGAGGACAACCCAAATTATCAACTTTACAGCCCTATAAAGCCTAATGTGCAGCATCAGAGGATTTCAGGGGTCGATAAAATCAGCATTAACTAAATTGTCAGCAGCCGCAGGCCCCTTCCCCCCACGGCTCTGCTGCCCAGCTCCAACTGCGCTCAACCGGGACGCTGAATTTTGGGTGCCAGCCAAGCTGTCAATCCTGTAATCAATTATGAGCAATGCGAGCAATATCTGCTTAATCCCTAAATGACGAGCTAGTCTATGAGGCTCCTGTCACGGTGTTGAAATAACCACCGGGTCACTAATTAGTCATGTTGGAAAAGGGAAGGAGGAAAAAACTGGGATCGCACCAGAATTCGACTCTGCTGACCAAATACTCTAACAGAGGCAGCACTTAAGTGGGAAAAAGGGCTGCGACTGCCCGTGAATGTCGAGCTAGGGTAAATTAAGCAGAAAAAAGCAAGTAAATAGCATTTACACGGAGGTGGCTTTGTTGTTTGTACACCCAATAGCGAGGCTGGCTTGGATGGGAAAATATTAGCAAGGATGCCCCAGCCGGGCCAGGTAAGAATACCAATGATAAAAAATTAAAAGCGGCGATAAACATTATTGATGTCGTTCCAGCGGAGACGGGGGAAGAGGGGCCATGATAAATATCGTCTGTCAGCAATAAATTACAGCCGTTGTTAGGTTTCTGTAGTGGGGGCAGACGAATCCTTTGGCGGAAGGAGCTGCTTAGCTGCGCCTTGCACATTCCCGGCTCTCGCAAGGCTCGGGAAGGATCGATGAGATGGATTCTGGCGATGGGAGCTGCAAGACATCGCGCTGGGAAGGGCTCAGCGCTGGCTGCTGGTGCTGGAGGCTGTGGACAGCAAAATGTCTTGGATAAGGAGCATAAGTTGGGCTTCTTGTGCAGGGGGGTTGGACTAGATGATCTCTAGAGGGCCCTTCCAACCTCAACGGTTCTGTGATTCTTGCAAACAGTCTATATTTGAAGAAAGAAGAAAAGGGGAGGAAAAATAACCCCGTGTTGCAGTCAGGTCTTTACAAGAGTCATTCGTGCCAGGGCTTTTACTAAGCGGCCTCAAATGCGATTCCTGCAGCTGGTGATTTGTTTTGTCCTTCTCCTGCTGGCTCAGATTAATCTCCGCTCCTGAAGTAGTGGTGTCACTTCGCGGAGACATATGGCAGCGGGAAGCGCGGAGCCCCATAAATTAGAGGCAATTCCGGATCCATTCGTCTTCCTTCCCACTCTCGTGTCGTCTTTCCCGGGCTGTGTCGGGATGAGCTCTTCTCCACTGCGTCTTTGCGCAGGCGAAGGCCCCAGAGGGACCCGACACATTGGCCTATTTATAGACTAATAAATAACAGAAAAATCAAGATGGGGCCAGGACAAGCAGAAGAGGGATCCTGGTGGTGGGATACAACCATCCTGCTACCCTTTCCTTTGCTTTCAAATTGTTGGAGGAAGGATGTATACATATATTTCCATACATTCATATACACAAAAATATATATAGCATATGTGGGTAATAAACTCTTAGATAAAGAAGAAAGTTGGGAATTAGGGCGTCGAGCACACCAAGCCCTCGCCCACAGGGCCGCCCCTGGAATCGAAGGCCAAGGGCAGCTGTTTATTTTGCATTAATTTTTCAGGACGCCTCGTTTCGGGTGGGCGCCTGCCCGTCTCTGTCTCTTCACTGCTGCTCCGGCAATTCATTACTTTTTGACGGATTTGTGTAATTTTGTCAAGCGCTCCGGGTGATAAACAGCCAACCACGCTTCCTGCCCAATCCCGAGCAGCCAGGAGCGTGTGTTCCCCGGAGAGGGTCCTTCAGGAGATACCGTTCGTTGTGGCAGGACCATCGAGCCCTGTTGCGTCTTGGAAAAGGCCCCTTGAACATCATTTCCCTTCAGTTGGGAATCTGCTTGTCCCCAAAGAGGGCGGGCGCCTGCAGGGAGTTGCTTGGACCCAGAGCACAAGCCACACGACCTGTGGCCAGCTCAAGAGAAGAGGCAAGGGCAAGGCACATTGTACAGCGTATCTCGGCATGCTTGGACCTGCTGTGGCTCTTTGCAGCACCGGTGTGTGCCCTTCTTCAACGGAGACCACTGAAAACCAAAAGCCTTTTCCTGATGCCAGGAGGAAACGACCCCTCTTACTTCAGTGTCTTCCATCTATCGCTTCTTCTGGCAGATGTAACTATTGAGCAGACCTGAGGTTCAGAAATATATGTTGGAAACAGGCAAAGGCAACACCAAAATATAGGTGTTGCCCATATTTTGGCCAAACCATTCAGGCCTATTGGTTACCAGAGTGGGAAGCCGAGGTCCTTGCTAGTTCCTTTTTGCAATAGAAGGCAATAACCAAGGAGAGCAGGAGGAAGAGGCACTAAATGCCTGGATTTATCCAGCTTTTGGAGAAAAACGTCTGCTACTGATGAAAGTGCAGATAACTGTTTTAGTTTTCACGGAGGATAGCCTCAATTTGCACACACACACACAAAAAAGACCATTTCTGGTCTTCAGGGGAATGAACAGGGCCTTGATCTATAGCTCCAGCTTCCAAGGAGCAAATGAAATGCCTTCTCTTTTCATCTACATCCCAAAAGAACTGCCCATCGTGAAAAATGAGCACGTTGCGCTCAGAGAGGAAATGGCCCGTTCGTTTTCCTAGCTGGAGCCTCAGCCCATGGAGGATGCTGTGGACCTTGGTGGCAGCCATGGCCACCAAGGTGCCCTGGGCTTTCCTCTTGGGAGCCTCAAGCATGTGGCAGGCAATGGGGAGGTGAAGGAGATGGAGGGAAGACCAAGAAGAGCCAGAGAATAAGGAGAACAGGGAGCAGGAGACCCTGGGGATGGAGCTTTTCCTACTGATGAGGTTTCACGTAGTTTTTGCTGCTCGTTATAACATCCTCTCCACTCACCAAAGGGTTCCTGACTCTGGAGCCTGGTAGAACCCAAGCTACAGAGCTCTGTTTAACCAAGTGCCCTTGACTGTTTCTCAAGTTCTGCATAGGCTGTGAATGAAAAGCTTCACATTCCTCTAGGGAAATGGAAAGGACAAAAGAGCCGAGTTCCAGATTGGACAAAACAGCTCATCTCTTTGGGGTTGGACTAGATGATCTCTAGAGGCCCCTTCCAACCTTAACCATTCTGTGTTTCTGTAATTCGGTGATTCTTTGAGTCATTTCCTTTGAACAAACAAAACAGCGTTGATACAAAGCCCTAAATTCTGTGCCCTTCATCCCAGGTGGGCTACAGACAACCCCTCTGCATGAGCATACGACGTAAGCATGAACTTCATGAGCACAGCCCTTGAAAACAGTGGGTTTTGAGGGAGCTAGTGCCAATTTGCAGGCAAAACTCTGCTCCACGGAGTAGCCGTGCATGGCACAGGATCTGCAGGACTTCAGCACGGGCTCCAGCCGCCAGGTGACGGCTGCTCAGGATCGCTCAGGATGGATTATTGTGTTGTATAAGTGTTGCTATTATTTAAGTGAAAATTGGAAAAAAAATCTGTTTACCAAAAATAACAATAGCAATGACAAATAGGTATTTGTCATGGCCGTCAGAAATTCCCAGTTGTGCCGTTTCATGGGTTTTGTAAGCTCTTGCTGCTAATTTTCTCGTTTGGGTGGGTTTGGCTATTTTAATGAAACTTATTTACACCAGTGGCTGGTGGAAAATCATTCATTAGTGGACAAGAACTATTGATTATTTTCATCCATCCACCCGGCCTTGTTCTAGCCAATTACTGTAACCAATAAATAAAGAAATATCAACCTTGCATTCCTGCTGCTATTTCTAGGAGACTCCTATTCCCTTAGTAATATGTGTCTTGCTGGCCTCAGGGAAAAGCCGGGCTGAAGAAACCTCTTTCAACATTTGTGTCACATTGCAATCATCTGCAAGCTTCTGGAGAGCAGGTGAGCCCCAAGAAGGCAAAGTCGGCCCGTCAGGACTTTCATATATTTAATAAAGTATTTACCGGGAGTGCAGGGAGAATTGCTTTAAAAATAGGGCAAGGTTTGAACGGATAAAGGGAGAATCTTAAACTCCAATTTTACTATGTAAATATTCGGCCCGATCTGCCAGCCTTGACCTCGGAAGGTGGAATTCATCACAGCTGCCTTCAGCTGTCTAAAAGCTCAGGAGAAACCTGGGCTGCTCATGGACCTTGTGGCCCACAGGAGCCCAGCAGTGCTGGTGGTGCCGGGGAGGGATGGCAGCAGTCATGGCTTCAAAATCTTAGCCCCTCACATGCATTTTAATGCATCCCAAAAGAATGTATATTAAAAAAAAAATGGAATTACAGAATCACAGGATGGCTGAGGTTTGACAGGGCCTCTGGAAATCACCTAGTCCAAGTCCCTTGCTCAAACAGGGTCACCCAGAGCATTGCAAGGTCTGTGTCCTGCTGGGTGGGACTGTCTCCAAGGATGGAGACCGCACAACTGGGAACCCTTGGGCTCGCTCCCCACAAGCCCTCAACGTCCCCAGCCCTCACAACAGGAGGTGGCACCTCTTGTCCCCTCGGAGGCCACCTCGACCTAGGGGAAATGCAGGCCCTGGTCTTACCCGTCCAGGTGCCACATCAAGGAAACAAATACCTGATATATATTGATATATATGGGAGAAAAATCAGTGCAAGACAAAGCTCAGCTGCTGGTTGAAGGAGTCACTCATACAGGCATGTACACATAAATGCATATACATACATGTATAAATATATAGAGACATATATGGATATATATATGAAGGGGGTTGGTTTTCTTCAAAGTCTAGAGCACTGATACTTTCTCTTAAGTAATTTCCCAGTAGTCCTCGTTAATTCCTTAAGATTTTCTCCACTTCTTTTCAAAGTCTGAAGTTCAAAGCCAGGGAAAGGTGCTGCCTCAGCAGTTTCTAGTTTCCTTTTTTTTTTTTAATCCCATTTTTCAGCAAAGTTCAATCAAGTCTATTACCTCCTTTTGGTCGTTTTTTTTTTTTTTATAATATTTTTTTTTTTTATATTT
>JAVCKT010012716.1:0-17945 GCA_032273925.1 Rhynchotus rufescens | reverse complement strand
TTCTTTCTTTCTTTCTTTCTTTCTTTCTTTCTTTCTTTCTTTCTTTCTTTCTTTCTTTCTTTCTTTCTTTCTTCCTCTCTCCCTAAGGGTTGGGTTTGCGATAGGATTTTTTTCTGCACACTCACGTTTCCACTTTAACGCTTATTCAGCAAAATCATTCGCCCACAACGCTTTAAAAACGTATATTTCCGTAACTTAGGGAATTACTTTTGATAAAACTGCGCTACTCTGATCTCCCAAACCGTAGCCCGACACAGTCATTCAAGCAGAAATCTTCGGGATCCTCAAGTCCACTGCGCAGATTTCGAGTTTTTTCGAAAGTGATGCACAAAAGATCTTTCCTAAGAGCGAAGAAAAATGGCCGTTATTTCCTGACATTTCTTTCAATTCCATAAAAAAAATTAAAAGATAGCCCGAGACAAATTAAAGTCAAATTAAGATACACTTGATAAAATGACAGGTTAAATCTTATCATGGTAGTGTTTAAAATTAGAAAATAAAGGCATATACTATCTTATTATCCCTCCTGGAAAAAAAAAATGACCGTAGAATTTTTCCCTTTATTAGTATTGTTAAATCTTAACTGGAAAAAAAAAAAAAGAAGAAGAAGAAGAGAAGGACTAATCATGCTTATTTTTTTTATACTGTTAACCATGGCTGAAATATTTCTTTGCTTTGCTCAGTGTTTGGATCTACAAAGCAGGGACGCGAAGCCGTCGCCTCGGTAAATCCGATGTCTTCCTCGGGGAGGAGGAAGACGGACCCGCGGCTTCTTCCCTGAGCATATCGGGCAACGCGCCTCGTTGCCGGGGTCTTTCCTGGGAGCTTCCCACGGCCACGAGATTTTCTCGCCCGCATTTGCCGAAAGTCAAATCCCCGACGCTCCCTGCCCCTCGTTTTGCTTGTGGCTGTCACAGGCAGCCGAACCCAGCACGAGCGGTGCCAGGAAACCCAAGCGCTCCCGGAGCGCACACGACTCTCATCCCCTTCCCATGGGAATTCCACGCAGCTCCGGGGCAAAGTGTCTACCCTGCCCCAGGAGAAAAGCGGCGAGTCGGGGGCTCTAACGGGCGCGGGACCTGGATGCGCCGAGCGGGGCAGTCACACGAGCCTGGAGCTCAGGGCTGAAAGGCGGGGTCAGCTTCGAAGCAGCAGAGACCCGATTAGCGCCTTTCTGAGGTACTTGCAAGACCTGCTTTCCCCACAGAGCCTTTCGGAAGCGAAACGTGACCCAGGCCCCCAAAGCTGCTCCCCGCCGCCCCGTCCGCCCGCGTTTCCCGCCCGGAGCCGGGACGGAGCCCCAGCTCCGCCGGCCCCTGCGCCGCCTCCCGCCTCGGGCTGTGCCCCGCCAGAAGCCGCTTCACGGCTGGGCTCGCCGCTCTCAGTCACTGCTTGCCTTTGCAGGCGGCCCGGGGTGAAAAGGCTGCGGGCAGCGTTTTCAGCTCGGTTCCTTGGAGAAAAAATAAAATAAAAATAAATAAAAGTTTGTAATACAGAAGGGCCCTATCACTCAGTTTTGTATTTTATTAATAACTTTGTCCCTATGCTGACAGGAAGGACGTGAGTCCTGGTGGCCACTTGCATCAGCTTTGCGAAGGGCAGGTAGGGAGGACAGGAGCCCCCTCGCCTGCAGCCAGTCCCCGCCCCGCAGCCCCTCTACTGCTCCCAGAGCCGAGTTAGATCTGCGATGGGAGCAATCTGAGCAAGGTTTCCAGCAAAGCTCCCGGGGGCACCAGGG
Organism: Rhynchotus rufescens; assembly: GCA_032273925.1. Classification (NCBI taxonomy): domain Eukaryota; kingdom Metazoa; phylum Chordata; class Aves; order Tinamiformes; family Tinamidae; genus Rhynchotus; species Rhynchotus rufescens. The sequence continues at coordinate 16,207 of JAVCKT010012716.1, read as the reverse complement.
AGCATCCGGGTAACGCGCCGCTTTGCCGCCGCCGCTGCCCGCTCTCATTTCTGAGCATGGCAGGAGGGTCGCGACAGTTGCAATGATCGCTAGGATAGCTGGTGACCCGCTCTGCGGCCAGAGCTTCTGCAATCTCTCCTTCTAAAATAAAAGTAAAGCCTATTACATATAACGTTACAAAGGGACGAGCCTCCTCTGCAGGTGAGGGCCTCCCTGCTCCCCGTGCCCTGCCCGGCCCGGGCTGCCGCGCACGGAGCCGTCGGGGCCCCGCAGTGCTCAGGCCCGGTCGGAGGCTCCGCGCCCGCGGAGGCGGGACCTGCCTCCGCCGTGGCCAGGGAGAGCTGCCCCGACGTGGGGCCCCGCGTGGAAGGAGTTAACGGCCTCCTCACGGGTCGCTCAGCGCAGCGCCAAAGCAGAGCCCATTTTGGCGGGGGGGTTTTCAGAGTGGTGGCAGCTGCGGCCTCCAGGATGTGGCGGGGCCGCAGGAGGGAGCCCCGATTTTTTTTCTCCTCATCGTGGAAAAAGCCAAGCTCCGTCTGTCCGGGGAAGCCGCTCCTGCCGCAGCGCACGGCCCTCCTACAGGGAGGGGGTCCCAACTTTCTGCGTCTCCCCCCTTACCCCTCCGAGGGGGCTTTTCCTGCCGTCTGGGCTGCCCCTGTGTTCGCTTGGGCACTGTCAGAGCCTCTCGTCCCGCTGGCAGCCCCTGCACTCGGTTCGCGGGCTCCCGAGCGGAGCTCGTTACTCCCAAAGGCCGCGGTGCTGGAGACGGGGCGGGAAACACGCGGTGGTTTCTCGTGTCTGTGGTCAGCGGGGCCGGAGGTCACCTCGAACCCTCGCGTGGGGCGGGGTGGGCACAGGGAGGGACACGCGGCCTATGGGGGCTCCTCGGGCGGGCACCGCGCGGCCTTCGAGGGCCCTCGGGCTGCCGGAGCAGAGGCCACTGACCCGGGCGCCCCCTGCGCTCCGCGCAGCGCGGGGGGTCGCGCAGGTGCCGCGCAGCGGGGCGGGTGCGGGGCCCGGGGCGGCCGAGCAGTCTCCGCTCCGCGCAGAGCGGCCCCCGTGTCCCCCTCACCCCAAGGCTTCTCTCCTGCTCCCGAGGGTGCCGCGCTGCTCCCCGGCCGCGCTCCGGGGAAGCTCGACGGGTTCCGGGCGCGACGGGCCCGCGGGCGGGCAGGGGGCACCGAGGCAAAGGCAGCCCCAGGCTGCGCCTCTGCAAGCGCTTGACACGCAAACACAAGCGCCTATGGAGACGTGGGCAGAGATATACACAGTTTACATTATATTTCAACAGCCGAATTTCTTGCGGCTGCGGGAGTTTTCCCTCGCTTTCGCTTTGCTGCTCCCGTCCCCTTTTTATTTCGTCCGCTTTCTCTTCTGTATAAATGTGGTTCGCCCGTGGCCGAATGGAAATCCATTCCCACGGGATCTGGATGTTTGCGGGGTGTGGGAAAGAGAGCGGCGTCGGGATATATCGTCAGGGCGATGATTTCCATTGCGCGGCTGCGGACGAGCTGGGCGCGAGTTTAGAGCGAGACAGGGAGGAGAAAGGATCGGAGCGCCCAGATTGCTCGGGCAACTCGAGCGGTGAAAATCCGGAATAATTCTCCCAACCTTGATAAGATTACACGGGGTTTATTGGCTATTTTGTCGGTTACGAAAAGGCATAAGAATTGGAGATGTATATCTCAAATTGTAAAGTTATCAAGAGAAACAGGAAAAGAAATGTCCCAAACTCCTTTAAAATTGCATCAAAATGATCAATTTATTTTTTCCGATGTAAAACAGTGACCTTTCCCAAATATCAGATTTTGCCACTGTCAAACGAAAACACCACGATAGCTAAATATTTGATAGTAAAAAAGTCATAATTTCCCAGTAACTTCACTAGGGCCACCGTTTTCAGCAATTGCTGCCTTGAGTAGAATGCCTCTTAGTTTCACAGCATTCAAAGAAAAATAGCTTGACATCTTATCCCGCGCTCGTGCTGTAACCCGAAGGGGAAAAAAAAAAAAAAAGCCCCGGGGAAGGTCTAATGATCGACACTTTCTTTTCCTATCGGGCCATTTCCTACAGCGCTACATCCTTCAGCAAGCACGAAAGAAAATAATAAAACGCGGCGACCAACGGGGAAAAAAAAAAAAAAAAAAAAAGAAAGAAAGAAATTTCGAAATATCCCTCTCCTAAGATGACGGTGCCCGATAGCAACAACGGGCACCTTGAGCTAAAGTCCCCGCTGCATCTGCCCTCCCCAGGCCTGCCGGGGCCAAGCGCTCCCCTCGTGCAAATCCCGACTCATGGGGGTCACTGAAGCTCTGTCTCTCGGGTTGCAGATCCGAACTATTTCGGGACGAGCAGGGCAGGGAAGCAGCCCCCGGGGCGAGGAGAGGAGCCGGCCGCGCTCCCTGCGGGGCGGCACCTCCACGAGCGCGCTGGGGGCTCCCTCCTCGCGCGTGAAACTTGAGTTTTCCCAGGAGGGGGGCGATGGGAATGGCGGAATAAAATAATAAAAAAAAAAAAAAAAAAAAAAAAGTTTCAGAATCGGGCCTAAGAAATGTCATTGCTCCCTGCATGGGCCAAAACACCGGCTAAAACCACCCGTCCTCCGGTTTCAGGCTCCCGGGACCGCTAGATCTTGGGCGCGCTCCTGTCGCGAGGAGATTTCCAGCACGCCCGGAGTAACGAAAACAAAGCCGGGAACCGAGTCGACAGCCGCGGCGCCAGGATGAGCGGGGGCCACGCGGGAAGCCGCGCTCCACGAGCGGGCCCCTCCCGCCTGCCCTGCCCGCACCGGCCCCGCCACGCTCCCCGCGCAGAAAGCGCCGCTTCCTCCGTGTCCTCCCTGGAAAACACTCCCGATTCCTTCCCCGCCGGCAGCAGGAGGGACCGCGCACATCCAAACCCTGCCTAGCACCGCGGGATCCCACGCGCGCCGCCTCCGCGCGGGGCCGAGCAGCGCTGGAGGCGCCGGGCGCGATCCGCACTGTACGGCGCCGGCCCCGACGGCACTCGAGCTCAACCGCGGCGGGGAGAAGGCGCCGGGAAATCCGCACTCAGGAACGACACAAGCGACAGGGCCAGGTGTTAAACTGAAGTTTATAAATAAAAAAAGGAGGGGGAAAAAGTACAGCTGTAGCTTACAGACATTCACAATTCATTGGAAGTAAATAATCTGAGTGCACAGTGCCATTACAAGAGAAAGAGAGACTGAAAAAAAAAAAAAAGATGCGTTAACTTGAAAAAGAGACTGTAATTACATTGCTGAGCAGATCAGAAAGCCCGCTCCGAAGGAGAGGTCTGCAGAAAAGCTGTAGAAGGCACTGACGGCATTAAAATACCCTATTACATCGATTTGTTAAAAAGCCTGACTAGAAATATTCACATTGAATATAAAAAAATAGTAACAACAACTTTAATACAACTGGAAAGTGCGAAAAAATCTGTAACTCCTCCCTCCCCCAACACGGAAAGATCTCAGGAAAGAACAAAAAAAATCTTGAGCTTTGGTACAAGTCTCACCCTTTTGTGACATATTTATCCTTTGCCAGGGATCACGGAGTACAGGAATAACAAGGAATTCGAGAGCAGGGAGGATCTGAAAGCGGCTTCCTTACATTCAGCACCATACAAGGCACATTCAGTCTGCAACGAGCTGGAAGAGCAAGGACTCGGACGTCAAAAATAATCTTCCATACAATCCACGGCGGGAGTCCTTGATCTCCTCATCTGAGCTGCTTTTGGTTTTGGTTTTCTTTTCTTTTATATCTTTTTTTTTTTTTTTTTCCCTCTCTCCCACACAAGACCAGGTCCAATCCGGAGCGGGACAACACCCGGACAACCAAGAGGTCTGCACCGCACACACGGAGAGCGGGGACACCGGGAACCGGCTGCGCCCCAGGGCGCGAGTCCTTGGCGGGCAGGGTGGGAGCCGCGGTGGGCGGCCAACAAGTCCTACGTTGGAAGAGGAGAGGGTGAGCAACCATCCAAATAATATTAATAATAAAAATAACAATAAAATAATAATAAATACTGTCCAAGGCGCCGCGGGCTGCAGCGGGGCGCTCTGCATCTGCGAGGGGCACGGAGGGGACCTTGCTCTCCTGGCTGCCAGTGTGTGTGAGCGGGGGGACGTGCGCGCAGGGGGTGCCCGTCACTGGGTGCCGGCGCAGGTGGAGAGCGCCCAGCCGGGCAGGCAGTAGTAGGGGTAGTAGTAGGAGGGCTGCAGGGAGAGCAGCGAGGGCGGCCGCAGCACCTCGCCCGGGTGATACTGTCTCTGGTCGTCGCGCACGAGCACCTTGACGGCGACTTTCTTGGCGGCGGGCGCGGCGGCGAGCAGCTCGGCGGCCATCTGGCGCCGCTTGGTCTTGTAGCGCCGGTTCTGGAACCAGATCTTCACCTGCGTCTCCGTGAGCTTGAGCGAGGCGGCCAGGTCGGCCCGCTCGGGCCCCGACAGGTAGCGCTGGTGGTTGAAGCGCCGCTCCAGCTCGAAGACCTGCGCGTGCGAGAAGGCGGCGCGCGAGCGCTTCTTGCGCGGCTTCGGCGCCGCCGCCTCCTCCTCCTCGCCCGGCAGCAGCTTCGCGCACTTGCCCGCTCCGTCCTCCTCGTCGGGCGGGCTGCGATCTGCGCGACGGGGAGAACACGGCGGTCAGGGCAGCACCGGGCACGGCCGCCCGACCGCGCGGGAGCGACGGCGCGGACAGCGCGGGGCCGCTGCCGCGCTCTGCACCGCGGCTCCTCGTCCCGCCCTGGGCGCGAGGCGTTCCTGGCACGAGCTTCACTGACCAAGCGCTCCCCGCGCTCCAGGTCCCCCGGATGGAGGGGAATTTTGCGCGTTTTCCACTCCGCTCAGCGCCCGCAGTGGCTCCGTCCCGCGCGGGCACTCTAGGGCGCGGCGGGATCCGCACGCGAAGCCCGCGGCCGCGAGTCCCCCCCTCAGGCCGTGCGGAACCCCCCGACGGCGCGGAGCCCCGGGGCCGCCCCTACCTGCCGCGGTCACATAGCGCGGTCCTGCCGCGCGTGCCGGTACCGACTTGCCGTGTGGCACCGGGGCTGGGCCGGCGAAATGGATCCGTCACTTGGGTTGCGTGCGGCTCGCTTGTTTCTCTCTTTTTTCCTTTTCTTTGCCCCCCTAACTTCTGTTCCTGCTTGTATCTCCGAATCTATCGTAGATCTGTATCTATCGGAGAAGGTTTGAGCATTTGTGATCTTAAAGCCAGTGGGAAACATTTGTGTGACGATATTTTTAGCCGAAAGCCTTAAAAAGGAAAGTAAAATTTTATCTTGATAGCAAGAGCAAATCTGTTGCCAAGTCTAAAACCTTTCTAAAGTTGGTCCGATGATTTCAGAAGGGCTGAGACTGGGAAAAGTCAAGCAAATACAAAGAGTCAAATGTACTTATTTTGTAAGTAGGACACCTTGCCTTTTATAACTATCTTCAGTTGCTTCTTGAGGGACAAAAGCCCTTCCTGGTGCTGTAAGTGTAACAGTCGAAATTATCAGTAACATTCAGGGTCTCTATTGAATGTACTTGCAGTAAGTCTGGTTTGCATATTGAAAAATCAAGAACATCAATCATCAACACAAATAGGCTTCTGCCTCAAAATACCGAGCAAGTAGGAGGGGAGAGGCAAAAACTGATTTGGGCTCCAGCTTGGGAAAGTGTTGGAACATATTGCTAATAAAGGCACAGTGGTGGTGGTGGGGAAGATTGAGCATCCAGCACTGGTGGATGCAGCATGCACTTCCTTACAGCTTGGGCCCTGCTGCTGCCCCACAGGTATTGCTATTCTTATCCCCTCTGTAAAGAGATCTGAGTTACAACTGCACCACTTTCTTTCCGCTGCAACTCGGAGCTCTTGTCCTTTAGGTGACAGCCAGAAGTTGTGTCCTTCACTGATTCAGGACTCCACGACACAAAAGGAGCTACAGAAACCGTATAGAAAGGCTCTTTTCTGACCAAGATGTTTCTAAAATCAGTCTTCAAGCTTATGCGTGTGCACAGTAAGGACTTTGCAGGATTCTCAGTTAGCGGATTTAATCGGCTTAAAAAATACACACCTAGTTCAAACACTTTTAATGCAGCTTTCCTTCCAAGGTGATTACCCTGCCGAGTATATCTAAGGGCTTCCTTAGCAAGTGCTCGGCACGGGCACTTAGCGGAGACCAGAATCCCGAGCGGATGGGAAGAGAACTCACCGCTTCCTCGCGGAGCAGCCCGCTTCGCCTTGCGCTTGTGCCCCGCGGCTTTGCCGCAGACGTGGGGAACACGCGGGGCTCTTCGTCCCCCGGTGCCGCGGGACGGCGCCGAAGGCTTCGGCAGGCGGAGGAGACCTTGTCCCTGGGTGCGCGCCGCTATGAGGCTGAACGCCGAAGCTATGGTTATTTTTTAAATAGATAATTGCAAAATGCTTGGGGCTTGCTGGCGAGCTGGGCTTGGGAGGGAGGAGAAAGGGAAGGGGCTTGTGGCGTGGATGTTCCCCAGAGCCCTTTGAAACTGGATACCTATTATATGTTTGTCAGCGCTTCTGTAGGACGAGGTGACCCGAGCGGTCTCTCGGAGACCCGTGCGTGTCCTCTGAGCTGAGCAGAGCACATGTTATGTGGGGCTAACAAAGGTGCTGTGCTAAGGACTGCACCAGAGAAGGGGCCTTGCCAGTCCAGATCCTCCTCTCGAGAGAAGCTCTAATATTCCTGCGTTCAGTTCCATCATTAGCAAATGACAAATGAAAAGCACGTGCAGTCTTTACCTTGGCCTGAAGCAAGTAGCATAGATTTTGCTTGTTTAAACTGACTTTGTGTGTCTCTCGGGGTTCATATGCTTGGCCGTGGGGACACCTGCACTAAACAAATGTATTTGCATGGGAAGTCTTCATGCCCACGGCAGCGTGTGGCGTTTGCCATTGCTTTGCATGAACAAGAACAGTGCAGTGTTGGGGTGGAAGTTAAAATTTTACATGAGAATAATAATTTCAATACGGGGAGGTTTCTCTGTGTTTAAGGGATCAAGCACTATTCTCTGCAAAACGTAGTGCAGTCTGGTTCTATTGTATTTCAGGCTTATTTTTAAAATGAAATATAGGTTGTTGTTCTCCTGGGTATTGAGATAATCTGTGAAACGTGATCCAAGTGGAAACGGATATAGACTGTGAACAACTTTAAAGAGATGTGAACTGCTCTGCAATCCATCTTAGAGTCATGACGTTAATACCTAAGGACGTTATGCTCAGGCTGGAATTATGATTTGATTTCTAATTGATGGAATGAGAAGTTAGGGGCAATGAAAAGTTTGGGGCGTGTGGGAGCAGAGTGAGGGGGCAGGAGAGGAAGGAATTTAGGTGCCTAATTCCAGAAACTCACTTTGTAGGAGTGTAGGTGGCTTGGTGGGAGTTTAAAGAGCAAGGCAATTAGGGTTTTGCTAATAATATTCTCTAGGCAACTCAAATTCTGTGCTGTGGTGCCTTTCTCACATTTACCTGTATTCTCAGTCCTCAAGCTCTCATCTCTTTAATGGTTTTTCTTTGACCGACGTCCCCGGACGCTGGGGGACATCCATCACCCAGCAGGAGACGTGTGCGGAGCAAACACCGAATCAAGCACCAGATTAACCCGAGGGGCTTTGTTGTTGCTGCTGTTGTCTTCCCCTGCCATGCTGGGCGAAGAGGGAACGTGTTGCATGTCCGGGACCCGCTGCTGGCCGGGCTCCGCGTGCGGCTCCTGGCGGGATTCTGGCAGCTGCTGGCGGACGAGGAGGAATTTCTGAGTTCTCCCTCCGGGTCCGCAAGAAGCGGTTTCCTGGCCCTTGTGCCCTTGCCTGGCAGTCACTCGATGTGTAACCCCGTGAAAAGGGATGCAGAATTTAAGCAGGTGTTTGAAGTTGCTCCTGCGTGTACGTGAGGCGGGTGCGTGCAGCGTGCTCTAGCTAGGGAGGGCCTTGAGGGGCTCAGCTGTCCTCCGTGGCGTGGGTGTGATTAGCCTTTTAGTCCTTCTTGTTACATGTCTTAAAATGTGATGTATGATCCTGGGTTAGCTTCAAGTTTTCTTGCATGACTGTGCCCAAAAGGAAGAAGGAAGTGGCTAAGAGATTACTATTAAAACTTACAAAAGTGAGTTTGAAAGTGAGTACGTGAGTGAGTGAACTCACTGGAAAGTGAAAAGTCTACTTACAAGGCAAAAGGAGCAAATATACGAAGAGAGCACTTCTCTTGTTAAACAAAAGTGTTTTTCTTCCTCCTCTGGAGATTTTGGAGGCCTCAATTTAGCTCCTGCTGCCTTTACAAGTTCCTGGAATACAGTATATCCGACATTACAGTTCTTTGACAAGTTTTTATGTGTGTGAGAAACTTGTAGATAAAAAAAACATACTTCTTTTAGCTAGATGAAAATGTTTGGGGTTCTGTTATTATTGCTTCCCCCGACCCTTTCTTTCTGAAAGAAAACATATGCATATGCACTTGAATAGCTGAATAGGCCTTATTTTGATTAATCATAATCATAAAGATCATAAATCATAAAGAATCATAAAATGCTTTATTGTATGAGTTATTCTCTATGTCACTATTGGTAATATACAAAAATGCTGCATTTGGTCATAAATTCACGTACATTCTCAGTTGCCTTAGGCTGTATCTGGTCCCCGGGAGGAGTTGATGAGCTCAGGAGATGTGCATCTATTTTCCTCCAGTGAACTTAGCAGCAGAATTGGTCTAAGAATTAGATTCTTAACTTGGACTTAATTAGTTTAATGTCTGAAATGAGGTGGGAGAGTCTGGGCTATGGTTACTGTATGCCCTGTGTATTATACAGTTTGCATTTATACATGCAATGGGAAGAAGGATGGGCCAGTATTGCCAAATACTTATTACTAATACTAATTATAGCAAATAAAAACTGCAAAGAATGCAGCAGTTTGGATGCATGGACTTCAAATAACACTGCCACCACAGTAATGCTGTGTAGGTTTAAATACCATTCAGGATATCTTCCTCCATTCTAAAATTTAAAAAGTAAAGAAATCTTCATTAGATTCATTCACATGGGGTTAGTCCAGTGTAGTCCAGTTGTCATCAGCAACCTGCTGGATGTGCAGACCAGCTCTCACTTTATCAACTGGACTTTACTGCCTCTATTGATGTGCTGTGTACTGAGTTTAGTACTGAATTATTAAATATAAGTCAACTTACAGAGGCCAGATAATTTATGAACCAGATTTTCTTCAGTAACTTTGGAATAATTGCCCTGATGTTTGAATAAATTAGAGTGGGAAATCTTAGCGGGTGCCACTGTTACCCAAAAAAATGTGTTTTTCCACGGTGACTTGAAGAGATACTAAAAATGTGGTAAATTGTTGCAGTAATTGAAACACAGAGTAAAGCAAATCACAGAGTAATCGGAATATTAGACAAATGGTCTTAGGAGTAAACTATGTTTAAATTTCTATTACACAAATAATAGAAATGACAGAGAAATAGCTTAAGAAATGCCACTATATAGCAGTAAAAGAAACTTAGTAATAGATTGTTGACTCACAGGAGTATTAGAAAGAGCTCGGTGTGATGTGATCCTGAAAACCTTGTACATAAAAGAGATTGAACCTTCCTGGTGAGATGGCTGCAGAAGAGGGCCCCAGGTCTGTGAGGTGACCAGCGCTCCTAAGGCAGCCAGTTACTCTGCACGCTAATTATTAACTACTCCCTTTGGAGTGCTATTCTTGAATGAAAGGAGGGGTTTGAATGGGAAACTGAAGCAAATACAATGAAGTGTGTTTAAACTCTGCTTTAAAATACAGGACTCTTGCTTTCAGAAGTTATCCTTTTGTCTTAATTTTGGGAGCAATGGGGTCTAGGAAATCCTTATGCTTTATTTAAGCGGTAGAGTGCCATATTAAGGCAGCATTAGCCATGTATGTAGCTGCTATTTCAGAGTTAAGACCTCATGCATTTAGCATGTTCCAGAGCTTGTAGATCAAGCCTGTAACTTACCTCGTTGATGTCAGGGTCGCTTGCAAATATTGGCAGCAATTGGGAGCGCCGTGAGCCCTGCCTGCCGCTCACTCTGCAAGTGGCTCTGGTCACTGATGAGAAGCAGAGATTGGGCTTTTTGACGGCGCTTCGAGTTTGCATGTGACCCATCATAACCTACTGACCATGTTTTCAGGGCCCAGGAGTCCCTCCCCACTTCCATCCATCCCTGTAACACATCCCTCTGGATGGAGCTGCCATGTGGATCAGATGTGCCCTGCCCGATCCCACGTGTTCCTGCTCGCTGGGCTGCATCCCTGTGGGATCCCCGCGTTAAATCACAGGCGCTGCTCACAGCCTGCAGGCACTTCTGGCAGGTTTACCTTGTGCTTTGATTCGTTTCACAGAACTGAGAAACAAAGTGTTTGCCAAGGACAGCTTGCAGCAGGACAGCTCCATGAGAGGAGCTGAGCCAGGATCCAAGGGTGACACCAGTGCGACCATCCAAACAAGGTCTGACAGGGTCTGGACACAGCAGGCAGAAACAGGTGCTGGTAACAGGGTCCATCAGCAGTCCTGCATAAGGCAAGGGTTGAAACAGGTTTGGGTTCATCCAGGCAGTACAATGAGGAGCAAAGGAAGTTGGAGATGGGACTCAGAGAAGGCTCCAGCTCAGGAGCCAAGCCACTCAGGAGGCAAGGCTGGAGACCAGAGCTCCCACAGCCTCCCTGGGGCAGGAGCTGAGGGCCCGGGCCTGAACTCGACTGGGCCCGTGGGCAGAAGAGGTGGCTGGAGGCCCCAGCTGACACTGACTGGGGGCATTAAAGTCCTGTCAGAGCTTTTGGACCCTGAGAAACAGAGCCAAATATTACCCTCGTTCTTCCTTGGTTATTCCACCAACCTTGCTGGAAGCCAAGCAAAACTTTGGTACTCTTGACACTTGTTTAGTTATATTGAGCACATGAAATGAGATAGCACACCTGCAAATGTGGGCTGGAGTTGTTATTCTTGTTTTTGCTTGATACATTATACTAGTGTTGTGGTAATGGGGGCATCCTTTTATCCTGGGATGTTCTGAAATAGTGATCAAATGTAACTGGGTTTGAGGTATCATTGCAGAGATCCATACAGGCCTATATATCTGCCTAGGATGTTGGGAGTATTGGAGGCATGAGTGTGAACATTTGAAACACGCTACATTAGCTCTTAAGACTAACAGGGTAGAAGATTTATTTTTTGTTTTCCATTTTCTAGTCAGTCTTACTCAAGTCAAGTTCGTAAACGTGTCCAGGAGCCACTTTTCTTAATGAAAAGCGTGAAAATCAAGTATGGTGATCATGGTTTAGTCCTCATATTATTTCCCCACTTCATTTTGCCATCTGCATTCCTGAGTTATTGGCTCCACTTCAGTAAGTTCTGCTCATAAAAATCAAAAAAAAAACAAACAAAAAAACCCCCAAAAAAGTAAAAACTTCATTAGTTTCATAAAACTTTAGAAAACTTTGTTAAAGCAGAATGAGGGTCCTAAGTGTGTGTCTCCAACTCATGTTTGAATCTAATTACTTCTGGTGATCTTCTGGATCTTCCCTCCCTTAGGGAAAAGTAATAAATTAAAACTTCTTTCCTAGAGTAGTTTGCTGGTTCCCGAGGCACAGATCCGGCTGCCTGTCGGTCACTCCGTGTCGGAGCGGGGTGAAACCACTGGAGCTTTCCAAGATTTGCTCCCTTTCAAAGGAAGTTCCCCCTGCCCTGCTGCCCTTTCTGGAGGGGACGGAAACTGCTGGACTGGAAAACTGCAAACTTTGCCAAGGGGCTTTAAGAGCAAAATTATATTTCCTTGGCAGCTAAAATGGAGGGAGAATTGATAGAAATCTCCTCCTTCCCCAGAACTAAGAAAAAACAATCAAAGTGCTATGAAAAACACATTTCACTAGCAGTCCAGCACATACTGCACGCTTATGTGTGCATTTTCTTCTACCTGTGGCACGTGCCATGTCAAACAGTTGCAGAGCTGCTATTTACTTTTAGGCCGAATCAATTATTTACCGGCAACATGGGCTGAAGTTCAGCTGCGCTAGAGAAGAGCTTTGATACCTGTGTGTGGTAAAGGGATATATGTAAAAGTTTAGGATATAGAAGTTTAGGACACTGTAGAAAAGATTGAGCAATTTGCTCTTAACTATATTCCCAGTCCTCTGACAAATATTGCAAAGCCTAAAAAGTCTGGAAACAGGAAAAGAGAAACGAGAGGAAACTGTCAGCACACTGGCTAAAAATAAAGCAAAAAATCTATCTTTAAACTGGCAAGAACATACACCTTGCAGTAACCTTTTAAAAGTGTTTTATTTTTGGAGATTTTCCTTTTTTGCCATGTTGAAGAGATGTAGTAAGGGATTGAGATCATACTTAATCCTTCTTAGATGATTCCTGAAAGGCAGTAATATGTAACTCAGAGAATTCGCATATGTGTCAGTGTTAATATCTATAGTCTAGAATGATAATTTTACCCAAGATACTTTATTAACAGTGAGAGATACACTCAAAAGATCAGTATTTGGGTACTTTTACAGCCGGGTGCTGGGCAGGGTGTAAAAGGCCCACTTTGCCAGCACCTTGCAAAATTACCAAATACAGCTTAGCAACTGCCCATGTTTGGAGGGCTCAGCCTATTAGTTCCTGGAAGTTAAAATATTTTCTACAATTAAGGGATTTATCTGTAATTTCAAGAGAAGAGAATTTTTTGTTCAGGTAGGAGAAGAAAAAGATTCTTTCTTTGGCCTCTGCATGTGCACGTGGAAAGCTGCAGGCCCTTGCACATGGAAACGTAGCGAGCAGGGCAACAACAGGCGAGTTGACCTGTGGCCAGGGGCCTGAGGAGCCCCCTGGGCCCTGAGCCTGCTGAGGAGCCCTGGCCCACTCCGAGCTGCTGCCTCTCTCCTCTGGGCAGCAGGAGGGCGGCCTCCACGGACCCGGCGCTGCGTCAGCAGCCGAAACTGCTTCGCTGCTATCTCCTCCTTCCGGACACGTCTCCAGGGTCAAGGCTTCCTCCACTTTGTTTTGTTTATTAAAATTTCTAAATGTAATTTCAGCTCCCCATGTTGCAGCACACCCTATATATATCTGTTTTTATTCATTCGTTACTTTAGGTTTTTGTCAGTTCGTGCTCATGTGCTTTCATCTGGTCGAACTAGGTTTCAGAGTTCACCCACCCCTCCTGCCCCTTTTCTATAAATGCTGTTTTTTTTCACTGAAAATAGAGTAATGCAGATAGTTTTAATCTTTATCTGCTTGTTTCTTAGATTACATGAAGTTTTGTATCAGTATATTGCATGGATTGTTTGTGTGTGTGTGTGATTGGCTCACGGACCTATAATATGAACATTTTGAGACACTAGAGAAGACTCAAATTTTTGGTTTGGATACAGTACCATGTATGGCATGTAAATGGTATAGTTTTTTTCTTCAGATACATCAGAAGATGCTGGTAATCTACATGTAGATTACATGTATATTACATGTAGATAACTATCCATCTTAGAATTAAACCTTCTCTTCTACATACTTAATTTTTTCTCACGTCTTGCCAAAAATGATTTTCTGCCTCTTTTTAAATTACAGAGATCAACTGACAGCTTTTTCATGTCTGACTACTGGTATTGGAGGCTGATCCCCTGCAAGGAAACTGGAAGCTGTAACTGCTTTTCAACCTCCAGTCATTCTAATGAGGAAAAAGAAGAAGACACAGACCATCAGGTTGTGGTATCAGATGTCATGCAGCTGGTGCAAGACAAGCAGGGGGTGCCCGAAAGCACAGCAGCTGAGGAACATGCACCATCTCCTGCAGGTGAGGAACATGCACCATCTCCTGCAGGTGAGGAACATGCACCATCTCCTGCAGGTTTGCCTGCTGGCTGCCAGGCAGTCTGCAAGACTCATGGCTTTGAGAGCCGTGGGGGCTCCCCATGAGGTCCAGGAACGTGGGGAAAGCAGCAGCCAAGTGTTCACCCAAAAGGAGAGGTCACCACACACACACACACACACACACACACAAAACCCTAAGTATTTAGCAGCAGCTGGTGAAGGTTTCACTCCAGAGTGAAATACTTGCTGTAATAAATTAAAATAATTGCATAAATTAATTAAATAGCAAAAAATAGTCCTCCCAGAGAAACCTGACCTACCTTTGTGCAATCGGATTCAAAAGCCTGCTACAGAGAAACTGCTTAAAGAAGCAAATATGAAATGCCTCTGTGCCTTATCACACTGCTTTTGTTGCCATAGTTCGTATGCAGGGGAAAAGGTGTAGTGGTAGTGACTGCTAGTTTATAACAGTAGGGATTAATTTGGTAGAGGAAAAGCCTATTCTTATCTTATATTTACCTGTGTGCAAGATTGATGTGTTCTCGCTGGCCCTAAGTGGTCTTTGCCTTGGTAGAAGTTCAGATGAACTGCTCCTTGCTAAGCAGTTGCTGCTGATAGCAATTGTTCTTTTTTTCCTTCATTTTTTAAAATACATGTTTACTTCATTTTGTTAAATTGTAAATATAAAAAAGACCCAAAAAGACAAAAAAAATTAATATGCAAGATATGAAAATATCTGTTTTGTAATAACAAGCAAATAAGTGTATGTGTCTCAGTCTGAATGAATCAACAATCTGATGCTACTGCAGAAGAAAGTGATGCACATTCTGAAGGTATGGTATGTCTTAAGAGGAAGTACTTAGTAGAGCAATCATTTTATTCAGGTACTGGAGAGTTCCTAGCTGAAATATAAGGAAGCATCCGTATGTTGTCCTACTGAGGACAACAAAGAAAGATGAGAAAAACCCCTGCAGAAATACCAGTGGAGGATGTCAGGAATGGTCAGGTTGACCAAATGCTGCTTAGGTGGAAATAAGAAGAGTCTATCTATACCCAAAAAGGGAAAATGGAAGTCAAAACACATGTGTTCTGACTTCTGTAGTGGAGCTATTCTATGTTACAGGAAAGATGGATGTTTTCTTGTTCTGCTTATCTGGAAGAGTGAGGAGAACAAAATTCCACACTGATTTCTGCAGGGAATTTTTGGAATGAAATGTGAGAACTGACAAATGGAGTATCCCAAAGAGCTTGTCGATCTGCTAACCCAACATTAACCAAATCTCCAATGAAAGAAATGTTCTGCCAGGTACTGGGTATACACTGCTAGGTGACTAGTTTTTGTTTCAGTGTTCCGAAATGGGCTAAGATTTCAGGAAGTCTTTTCCTGTACAGCAGTTCTGTGGTGGAAGAACAAACGAGTCCTGGGGAATCACGTCTGGGATTGAAGTCAGAGGAAAGGTATTTCAGTTTTGTGTCATCTAGAGGTTAAAATAGGAAATTGCTGATTTTCCTCTCTGGAAAATCAGGGCAGATCTGTGTTAGGCAAACTACAGTATGTATGTGTTCTGTACTGATATATCAGTGTGGTAAAGGGGAGATTGGTTGATCTGTAAAAAAAGCAGGCAACTTGCACAGATCAGAACACATGTAATGGAAGTGTATCAAGAACTGAGTGGATATCCCTCCTTGGCACAGGGTCAAGCCTGTAATAATCTGCACATACTGGACTGTGATAAATCTACCTTTTAGTCACTGTCCTTCCACACTGCAGCCCCTACAAGAGCACTGTGAGATCTAATGAAAGAAATTCTGCACCAAGTTTCTTGGCCATGGCAGACCTTTCACTGAGCATTATGTCCATGCCTGGCAGGACAACTAAATTCCACAACTGAAGCTGAAAAGCACCTGAGAATATTCTTTATACTTTGAAAAAGTGAGAGACAGCCCTCAAAAAGATGGATATTTTTCTTTAGACCTGAGCAAGAGAACAGTGTGGAGATTAGTTAAAAAAAAAATTTCCTAGAATTAAGCAGGAAAAACTTAGTTGCAAATAATTTTTGGGTAAAATTGTTTAACTTTAAAACCAAGTTCAGTGTGAAAGCTCTTCCAGCCTCAGGACGGTGCTAGTATCAGAGGCTGGAAGAATCAGTGTGTTTGTGGCCACTTCAATAAATTTTTGATTTTTAACAAGCTATTGCTCTTGTTTGATACAATCTGCATGTTAATATTTCCTGACTTCATTGCGGAGCTGCTGAAAAAGAAGGTGCTCTGAAAGGAGCTACAGCTGCATGACGTGGTGAATATTTAAAGTGGCAGTTTGCAGGTTGGAGAGGTCAGGAGGTAGAAGGGTTCGAGTACTCGTGTAAATGGCTTCTTTGAGCAAGAGCAGCTAC
>JAVCKT010012715.1:0-10656 GCA_032273925.1 Rhynchotus rufescens | reverse complement strand
CAGGGACACCCAGAGCACGGGGCACAGGGCGGCATCCAGGCGGGTTTGGGAGACCTCCAGAGAAGGAGACTCCACAGCCTCCCTGGACAGCCTGTGCCAGGGCTCTGGCACCTTCCCAGTGAAGAAGTTCCTCCTCACCTGGAGATGGAACTGCCTGTCTTTCAACTTAAACCCGTTACCCCGTGTCGTATCACTGGCCACCACTGAGATGTCAGGCTAGATGTCAAACTAGTCAAACTGGATGTATCGTTCATAGCTTTTTAAGCATTTATCTGCCTGCTTATCTGCTCAGTTGTGGGAGCTTTTGCCTTTAAGCCCTCAGTGAGGTGTGCAAGGTGGTAGTTTTTCAACCATTACGATGTGCATTATGTTTGCACTTCACCGTCAGTCACTTTAACTGCATATTGCTTATCCCCAGCGTCCTGCCCTCCATGGGGAGGGACAGAAAGGTGGAGAACAAACCCTTTACCTCTACTGTTGTAGTTCCTGAAGGGGTCACTGGCTATTTGGCCTCTTCAGCAGTATGCTTGAATACTCTATTGTCATCTTGCTGTTGGTAACAACTGAAACTATGGCACAGTTGCTGATGTTCATCTTTGAATGTGCTCCTTGTTGAGTGACTGTTCTGCTCAGTTGGTGTTTTACCAAAGAATCGCTTTGCTTTTAGTTCCGTCCATCAAAAGGACTGTGATGACCTTGAAGAATTGTGTTTGCTGTGGTAATCACATATCTTGTTTTTCTTCTTGCAGTTTCGGCAGTCTATGATTCGACCCTCAATTTTAGAAATAATGAGAATCCAACGTTACTGGGAGTTCTAAATGGAAAGAAATACCATGCAGATTTATATGTAAGGTAAGGAATGTGTGTTTA
Source organism: Rhynchotus rufescens (assembly GCA_032273925.1). Lineage (NCBI taxonomy): Eukaryota > Metazoa > Chordata > Aves > Tinamiformes > Tinamidae > Rhynchotus > Rhynchotus rufescens. The sequence goes on along the minus strand of JAVCKT010012715.1, from coordinate 9,786 downwards.
ATTTCTTAATGGCATATCAAACTGCAGGACCAGCTGGCCCTTCCTGCCCGAGTGGGCCCCTCTGCTGACAATGTAGGTGTGTGCACCTTTCTGCTTTTCATTTTAACCCTTGCAGCCTGCTCCAAGTCAGTCTAACGAAGAAGGAAAGTTGTTTTGCAGAGCTCTGTGTAACTATTCTCCATTCTGGCCTTTTCAGCTTGCTGTGAAGCTCTTCCACTCAGCAAAGGGATGGGGGCAAAGCTTGTTTTGAGCATTGACTTAGGGCATCACAGATGTTCCTCAAAATCCTCTATGCTTGCTTATAATGCTTATAAATGCTTATAAATGTAGGTGTTGCACATGATGGAAACTTGTAAAATCTGCATGGCCTTGTTTGCTTCTATTGCCTTGACTTCCCAGCTTCTCTCCTTATGACTATATTGACCAAAGGAGCAAGACAATAGAGTCACATCTATTTTATTACAGTGTAGGTAGACATATATAAAATACAAATAATCATTAGAAGTTGTTGTTGACATTCCGAAATATAGAGGACAGGGAATATTCTTTGGAAGAGTCTTGGAGTTCTTTACCCAAACGGCTTTAGAAAAAATGTAGAGAAATGTAGTGGAAAAATATAGTGAGCATTAGAAAAAAATAGGTGTTCACCATAGTTGAATTATTAAATATTTTTGTTATTTCTCTTGTTTACTCTTTGCAGGCGAATTCCATTAGAGGAAGTCCCACAAGATGAGCGGGAATGTTCTAACTGGCTCCACAAACTCTATCAAGAAAAGGTATTTGTTTTGTTGGTTTTGATTTTGTTTTATCTGAGCACTGGTGGCTCATCAGTAATTTCCAGTTATTTATACTGGGAGTGGATTTTTGTACTCTGCATAATGTACAGTGATACTTCCAGGTTTGGGGGTTGGAGTTTTTTGTGTGCCTGGGACAGGGGCTCTGCTCCTCTGGAAGGGCAGCCTCAGAAAGAAAATGGTTTATTTCTCTTTTAGAAAGTTGGAGAGGGATAAAAAAAAAACAAACAAGGAAAAACAAAAACTGATTAGTAAAAAAATGATTATTAGAAGATTTTCTTTTCCCCTTCAAGATACATCCTAAATCAAGAAGTAACATTTGGGCTAAAGGAGCTTTACCTGATTTTAATAGATGACAGCTGTTTTGTCTAATTTTAGCTGGATGGGCTTTATTTAATTACTTTTATGACCAAAGCAAGAAACTAGTATTAATTGGACAGCCTGTTAGTTTTCTTTCAGGTTGTATACACAGAGGACATGATGTGTTTAAGATCCCTAATTCCATAGGATAAGGAATTGTGTGCTATAGATGTGCACTCTTCCAAGTGCATTCTTCATATTATCAGAGTATATTCCTCAAGTTTCTTGTTTTTATGAACACCTTTTTGCAGAAGGACATTATGTTACCTTTTGGCCTTCCTGTGCTTTCTGTACAGGAATATAAATGGAAACGGTCCTTTAGTTGAACGCTGCAATCTACTTGGTACTGCTATAACTTTGTTTCTGACCCTGTTTCATGTTCCTAAGATAATGTTTGGACATTTGCAAGACAAGAACATAAATTAAATAAGTGTGGTATTGTTTTCCTGAATCTCCTGTTAAATCTTTTGCCTTATTTCACTTCAAGTTTTCATTATTTTATTTGGCAAAGGCTCAGTTATTTCCATTTCAAACAAAGTGTGCATCCATCCTGCTTTCTTCTTTGTAACAACTTAGTTTGCTGGTTGATTACATTTGTAGCTTCCCTTTTAACTGTAGCAGGAAGAAATGTGTTTTCAGTTTTCCTTTAAAAACTTTTTAAATATATATATATATTTATTTATTTAATATGGCATCTTCCTCTTCTTTCAGCTGTTTGCATCAGTGAAATCTTCTTTCACTGCAGTTACTCCTTATTTACTCAAGGCCATATCTCTATAAAACCAGATTGTTTTGGAGAATACAGGTCATTTGTTTATACTGGGGAAGAAGGGAAAACTTGCTAAGACATTTGAGATAAAGCCCAAGGGAAGGGAAAAAAAGGAAAAAAAAAACAGAATTGTTTCACCTTTCTGATGCAATTCTCTTAAAAATTCTTTGGCTTTTAGGTTAGGTAACAAGCAGCATTGCCGCCCGAGTGCTGCTTCCAAAAAGTGAAATCTCCTTCAGGGTAATTTCTTCAGAATTGATAAATATATGATAAAATATATTTAACAAAAGGTATATTCAGGGAGCACTGATGCGTCGCAGCATACGTGCTCACCAGCTGCTTTGTCTGTTTGATCGCAGCGCTCTGCGCTCTGCTTTAGTTAAGACGGGGAAGGTGCGCGCAGCCCGGCGGCAGCGCCCGGGCTGCAGGGAGCCCCCCGTTCCTTTCCTTTGTCACCCCCTGTCTGAAGTAAATCAGGTGCAGGAGGGACACTGGCGGAGTGTGTTCCCAAGCCTGAAAGCGATCCTGGGGGGTAGGTGAGATTCAGTGCAAGCTGGGAAGTTGTACAGGGAGTTTGACAGGGAATTTGGGCATGGGGTGGGGAGGGTGGTGTTGAGGAGCGCTGTGGGGTCAGATGCAGACTTGAGCTGTTTGTGGATCCCTCACAAAAGCCCCAGTCAATCCACAAGCCCTTTCCACAGGGAGTAGGGGCACTTGCAAGGGCGAGGACTCCTGGCTGCCCCTGTGGTGTGAAGCATGGAGTCGGGGCGCAGGCGGCTACGGCCTCTGCTCCCAGCCTCTTGCTGAGGCCTCTTTGACCCATTTGCTGCTCCTGATGCCAAAGAAAACCAGCAGAAGGGCAAACAAGGCTGGTTTTAAACATGTCTCCATTCCTGCCTGTAGCCATGAGCCCCCTAATGGCCATAGTGGTGTAGCTAGAAATCCTTAATTTAATCCGGGTGTTACTGGTGTTTAGAAACCTAATCATGTATCGAAGAAATCAGTTTACTAATGCTGAGTAGCTCTGTGTTAAACTCCTCACCACACTCCTCGTGGCGCTGTAAAGAAAACTTCAGACACTGCTTAATTTGCCAAGGGCAGCTAATTAATTGGTCGGGATGATCCCAGTGCAGCCACGTCCACGTGCACAAGACAGACGTGATTTTTCTAATCTCAGCAAGCAGAGTGCTCCGCTCTAATTACTGTGTAATCTCCTAAAAGCTAAATGCGCCCTTTGAATTAGATAAAACGGCAGCAGCCTGTAATTGCCATTAAATAATTAAAGAATTGTGTGTGTCAGCTGGGCTGTAAGTAAATATGAAATCAGAGCATAGTAAAAACAATCCTGTGGTTGGTGAGGACAGCCCTGACTTGGCCAGATTTTGGAGACTCTCTGAAGTGTCCTCTTCAGGAGAGAAATTAATCACTGCATTCTGACCAAATTGAGTTTTCCTTTTATGCTGGGCTAATTCTGACTTTATTAATTAGCCACTTTTATGTAATTAATACACATTAGTAATCTTTAGGTTTTGAACCATGAGAGATAGTTGTGTTTCCACTAGTGGTGTTTTCTTGAACTGATCACATTGATAAAGACCCACGTTCACCCACGTGGTCTTCAGCACATGCTACCGAGTGCTTGGCCTTTTAAGTTTTTTTTTTTATTTTTTTTTCCCAGAACAATAGCAGATCACCTCTCAATCCACTACCCTCCTTTTATATTAAAGCAGAGAGTCAAGCTGCTTGTGCGCTCAGCTGTCTGTAGAGAGGTTGAACACCCAGACTTCCTTCCAGAGGTGCATGGAGAGATGAGCAAGGCTCCATCCATGGGGCAGGAAGGGGCTGTGCTGTGTTGAGCTCAGGCACGGTGGTGCCTGCTTCCCTCTTCTGCCCCCCAGGCACGTGGGGAAGACATTAGGGAGCTCAGGATTTAGTGCTGAAGATGGAGCCCGGACGCTTTCTCTCATAGCAGCACAGTTTGCTCGGCAGCTCTGGCTCCTGCTGGAGGTGCCAGTGGAGGTTTGCAGTGCTGCACAAGTCCATGTTCTCTTCCCTGAGCCCATCCTTTTTGTTTTAGTGAGCTAGTTACACTTTCTAGGCCTGGCATTTTCCGGCTCCTGTGTGTAGGAGACGGACAGGATGGACACATCAAGGTAAGCTCTTTGCTGAGTATGGACTTACTCACTTAAAAGCACAAGGTCTGTGCTGTTCCCACAGGGTTATAAGTGTGCAGCCAGAGAACCATCAAAGTCAGGAAGTGGCAGTTGTTGGTGAATGGGGATGTAACTGTTGCCTTGTCCTTGGTCCTCGCAGGATTCCTTCCAGGAAGAGTACTACAGAACAGGAGCCTACCCTGCGGTGCCCATAGTGCCACCCCGACGACCATGGACACTTTTGAACTGGCTTTTCTGGGCCCTTTTGCTGCTGTACCCTTTATTCAAGCTGCTCATCAACATGGCCAACAGCGGGTCGTCTCTGACACTGGCTAGTTTTGTTTTTGTCATCGTAATGGGTAAGTTGTTTTCAGCTGTTAAGATTGCACGTGGGGGCAGCTGTCCCCTGATTTAATGAGGCCTACTAAATATAATCATAAGCTGCAAATTCAACAGAATAGCAAACATTTTATCCTTTTTAGCCTGGAATGGGCTAAAAGCACTTCTGAAATAGGTATGTTGTTGTTATTTTGTAACAGCTGCAAGCTGGTTTTTTTTTTGCTTCTGGAGAAATCAAAATAGTTACTTTGCAGCAGTTGCCTCCAAGAAGATTTCTTTTCCTGTGTAGTGCCCAACATGGTGCACTCTTCAGAGATACTCATGGCCAATTCTGTTGAGGATTCTTTCGTTTAACCATTAATCATAGGCTGACATGAAACCTATTGCCAATGCATAAGCTTATGATTTAAGACCAGAAGATCCTGTCGTGGCCATCTAGACTGGCCCATTTATGTAGCATGGGGCAAAGACTGTCATTGGTGGTTCCTGCAGTTCTTGTGGTAGTGCTGAACTGTTGTGGCTTGTGGTCAAAACACAATGTTATTTAAAGGGAGGAAGATAAACAAACGAAAAAAAAAGGAATAAGCCTGCTATAAGGTAGGGAAGATCTTGATTTCATGTCCTCTGTGGAAGGAGGAACGAGGTCAGTTTGGGAGCCTGGTTGTACCTGGATGTGTGCACTTAGTGGTGTTTGCAGAGTAGGCTCCCATTCACACAGTAAGTCATACATCAACAGAGCAAGTATTTCATGCGACTGCACTGCCATATGTGTTGACGGCCCGCTTAACATCTGAACATATTGCAAACGTTCTTTCCAAAAGAAAAAGAACCAAAACTTCACAATCCTGGTTTTGAAGGAACTTAGAGATACTTGAGACAGGTTAAGTACCAGGTCCAGAAGAGCGGTCAGGAGAGCACTGAGTTCTTTCTTGCCTCAGAAGTGTCTCTTTGGTCTCATTTCCAACATGTCACTTCTGTGCATTTCCAGGAAGTCTGTGTCTTGGGCAGGTCCTACCCTAATCTAATCACAGTCAATTAAATAACCTCCTTTTGCTGCTCTGTGAGGGCCTTGTTGGGGCAGGCACACAGTACTCTTTCCAATGGTGCCCACCAAATCAAGCTCCATCCAGGCTACTGAGGAAGTGCCTCATAATCAGAAGAAGAGTGGGGCTTTTGTTTGTTTTTGTTTTCATGGAAATGATCTGTCTCACTGTGCTTTGGGCCAGAGAAAGAGGATAAGAGCAAGGATAACTTCTAATCTCATAGTTCATATATTCAAATAAGCAGGGAGTGGAGGAAAGGATGGATAATCCTGTGTTCTTATCCACACCTGGAAGAAGTGCTGATACTTTTTTTTTTAACTTGGAAGTGTTTTGGGTAGAAGGCATGAGAAGTTGTTGGAACAGTGGCTACGACTTTCAGTGCCTCTCTGTCTGCATGCTGGGAGGCATGAGAAGTGTCCCCTGTTTTCTCTGAGCAAGAAGCTGGCCTCCATTTGCACCAGAGGGACCTGGAGCCATGTGAGCAGCACGGCCGGGCTGTGCCCCTCAGGAATGGGAGATGTAGGTTCAGATCCCCTTGGGTTGCAGACAAAGGCCGAGCTGCCCCAGTTTATGCTGAAGGTGCCCTAACCCAACATGGGAAGGGATGAGGTACTTTAACGGTGGCAAATGCTGCTTCCTGGAATGTCCCACTTCGGAGGGTATTTATCCTGCTTTTGGAAGGAGCACCAGAGTCATCCACTTGCGGGATGCTACTGAGAGCAGATAGCCAAAAAAAAAACAAAAAAAACCAAAAAAGCCCTCTGCTTTCTTGTTGTCTTATTTGTGGCTTAAATTTCCTTTTTCCAGTCGTGAGGTCAGCAGTGCCCTCCGTGCACCTTGCTACCCAACACGTGTCCAGCCCATCCGTCTGTGGGGCACCGCGGGGCACAAAGCCCATGGGAGCAGGAGGGAGCTCGGCCTGCAGCAAAGCCAACAAGGAGCAGAGCTGGCCCGGCCTGGCAGCTAAAAGCGGAGGTGTCGTTGCCTGCTGCAAGGGCGACACTTCCCTTGGCGCAGTCCGGCCTGTGGTTTAGTGTATCCCATTAAAGGTAGCTGTGCTCCCAGCTGGGGGTGTTTGGCCACGCTGTGCAAGCAGCAGAACATGAGCCCAGGCTGTCACTTCTGTAGCCAAGAGGCTGGTGTCTGTAGCAGGGCAGATCTCCCCCCTTTCCCTTGAGGGGTCTGACTGTCCTGAGTGTCCGGGTGTGACGCAGCCGGGAGCAGCCAGGATCAGGGCATGGGGCTGCTGCTGGCCTGGGGCAAGGGCTCAGCAATGACTCTGGGTGGCTGGGAGGTGATCCTGGAAGAACACGAATGTCCTTTGAGACTCGTGGCTCTTGGTGCCAGCCGGAACTGCCTGCGTGGCTGGTGTGGTTTGTAGCAAAGCACCAGGGACCGTGTCTACCGTCTTTTCCAGCGTGAGCTGGGATCTGGTTCCTGGCTGAGTCGGCAATGTGAAATGAAGTTTTCCCTGTAAACCAGACTAGCTAATTTATTCCTGCGATCTGATGACAAAACCACTTTTCACGTTGGTCCTAGGAGGCCTTTTCCTTCTATTCCTCAATGAAAGAAGCAGAGGTAGCAGTTGGGACAATATTTTTCTATATGGCAGTTGAACGGCTGGACTTGGAGCTCCCAGCTGGCTCCACTGACACTCCAGGCCTGGGAGGGCTGTTGCACCCATTGCAGCCCATCAGAGGACAGTCCTGCTGGCCAGGCCCTTACTGGCACCTCAGTAACCAGCTGCTCAGATGGGGAGAACCACAAGTGAACCCCCGATCGAGGCTGGTTGGAGTGAGAGCAGCACAGCGATGCCTCAGAACCTGACCTTCCGATCCCAGGGATGAACCAGGGTCGTATATTTAGCTCTGCTGGTTCAGCTCAAACACTCTTGGGCCTAAATAAAGGAGGATGTCTCCTCTTTATACTGCGCCTGCTGAGCCGTGCCCTCTTTCTTTGTTCTGCTGCTTTGGCTATTTATACTCAAAATAATCATTGCATTGTCCTCATGTCCGACTCCTGCTCTGGGACCAGGAGCCCTTTGTGATACAGCTTGAACCACAAGGCAGTCCCTGCTGCAGAGGATAAATGCTCAAGTAATTTGGGGGACAAAAGCCCCTTTTGAAAACTGGCCTTAGCTTCATAGGACAAACGGCAGGAAATTAGTGTGCTTAATTCACAGCTGCTGTTTATGGTGATGATATTTCTGTGTTAATGCAGTGAGTGAATCTGTCAGATGTCAGTAGCTGTATTTGACAGCAGCTTTTCTTCTTCCCTAATCTCTGGCTCTAAAGAACCCAGTGTCAGGTTGCCTTTCATGTTTTGGTACCTCGTATTGAAGAGGGCAATCTGCATGTACTTGAAAGTATTTTATTACAGAGCCCTCAACAGCAATTTAAGGGAGGATTTTCACTGCACATGCAAAAGATTAAAGAGTTTCTCTTGTCTTTTAAGTGGTGAAACAGCTCTTACGGGTGTGGTGCTGCGAGCACGATGGCACTGGGCTTTCTGGCAGGGGTCCGGTGGGGTCGGTGCTCCCTGTGTAGCAGCAGGAGCCGGCCGGGGTTCGGCGGGAGCTGTTGGTGCCCACCCCACAGCCCAGGGGCCCGGGCAGCCCCAAGCCACAAAGAGCAGCTAGGTGGGAAGCCGTCAGCAAAAGCCTTAGCTGTGCAAATGTTTCCTTTCCATATGTGACCGATAAAACTTCGGTGCTCTGCAGGCTACCTGTGGGAAGTTTCCATCCCTCTGCCTGCTGTGCTGGTCACAGCTGTAGCTGTGTGGGATGAACCCCAGGTAACAGCAGGGAGCGAGTCCTGCAGTGTGGCAGGAGGGCTGGAAATCCTCCGCCCTCAGTGAAGTTCGTACTGAGGGATGTGGTATGTGTTGTGTGTAAGTGGTGGTTTTCTTGGAGCTAAAGATGTTCAAGAAATAGACTCCATTCTTGGCTCTGTCAAGTCGGAGAGCTTTTAAATTGTTAAAACAACCCTTCTCCAACCAACCCTCAGCAGTCTGGCAGCCAGAGCCGCTTCCAGCTTGAAGTTAAAAAGCTGTGATTCCTTCCTCGCTTCCCCTCCTCCCCATCCCTACAGCAGCAGAGCCAGCGCTTACAGGGGCAGCTGCATTCAGAACAACCCCTGCCCTGGGCGGGCGGCCGTGGGGAAGGGCCCGAGCCGAGGAGCAAGCTGCCCGCAGGCGTGTGGCAGCGGCACGACACGCTGTGTGCCCAGCGAGGAGGAGATGGGCAGCGGTGCCTCTGCAGCAGCAGCAGCGCCCCCAGAAACCAGCACCCTGCTGGTCTTTGCTTGCAGTTTTAGTCAGGCTGAACGGCCGTTTTGGTGTGAGGGACTCTGCCCCTGCCATAGTGACAGGCTCTCAGGTGGAGAATGTGGCACCAAGAGCTGCCCTGCTGCTCCCCCAGATTGTTCTGGTTTTTCTTTTTCTGTTCCTGAATCTGGGGTGCTCTGGGGTGCTTCTGCTCTCCTCCCAAAATGTGATCCCCTCGCCCTGCCCCTCTCCGTGGGCAGGTAGGCAGCTCTCACGCTGGGGCTCTGCTCGTCGGCCGGGAGGGAGGGCGCTGAAACGTGTCCAGGAGCTGCCGGGAACCAAGGAGGAGGCCGGGAGGGCACGGAGAGGCGGCAGGGCTGGCGGGCGGAGCGGGAGCCACGGAGGCCGAGGGGTCGGAGCCGCTGCCGCTCGCTGGGCCCTGACGTGCCGGGCGGCCGCTCTGACGGCCGCTCTGGTCTCCCTCCTGAAGCTCTTTCTGTCCTTTCCGGTTACAGACCTAATGCTGTTGGTGTCGTGATCCCGGAGTGCGAGTTGGATCCTCCCTGCCCTTCCTAGCTCGTGGCCATTGAGTGTCAGAGACGCTTTCTCTTCCTGACGGCCGGGCTGAAAGCCCTGCCCGTGGCCGTGGGGGCTCTTGCCTGTCCCGCAGGGACTAGCCCTGCCTTGTGGGCTGCAGCGAGCCTGCCGGGAGCCCTCTCGGGCCCGTCGTTTTGCTGGCCCTTTCCCTCCTCTACTTGGGCAGGTTGTCACCAAGCTCGGGGTCACCCTGGGGACCCCAAGCCTAGCCAACTTGGGTGTTTGCAGGTGATGGTATTTTGAAGGAATAAAATACCTGGTGCTCTTCACGCAGGCAAATCCGAACGCTTTCCCTGCAGCTGTTTTGAACCCGCTGGCAACAGCCAGCGAAACGATGGCGATGGGAAGGGTCACGGGCCAGGCCCGAGGAAACGAGGGCTACCAGGATGGTCAGGGGCCTGGAACATCTGCCCTATGAGCAAAGGCTGAGGGAGCTGGGCCTGTTCAGCCTGGAGAAGAGAAGGCTG
>JAVCKT010012710.1:0-12311 GCA_032273925.1 Rhynchotus rufescens | reverse complement strand
CTTGGACAACTATCAGGTCGGATCATGTTGTTCAACTCTTAACATTTTTCATGCCAGTAAAGAAAGCAACCAGGAGGGACTGCAAGTAGACCACTAGCCATAGGTTTCAGGTGTAATATTTGTCACATGCTATTGCTGCCACACCAAAAAAGCCTAAAAAGCCTAAGAAGTGCTGTGCTAAGAACTATACAAAAATGAAGAAAAGAGATGAAGAAAAGACGCACCCACTGTGCAAGGCCTTGGCGAGCTAAGCAGCAAAAACACCCACACTCTGAAAAGTGCTTATCTTGCCTCCTCAATGCAACTCACACGTGGGGCTCTTCAGAATATTTCATCTCTGAAATCATCACTCTCATGTAGGAAAAGACAAAGGCTCTATCATCATCATCACTCTTTAAAACTGGAACCTGGTGCTGCTAACAAGCAGATGGAGAATTAAAATCTCCTGCCTGCAAATCCTATAAAAATTAAATCCATTTGCTGTTCTTCAATTTAAAACAAGCATGGTAACAAAACAAAAACAATTAGCATTCAGTGGCCTCTTAAATCACCCATTCCTCTGCAAAATGTGAAAATAAACTATCATACCAGGCGTCTTACTTTTCCGCTCTATGACGATGACGAAGATTTTGACTATGTCAAAGCTGATCCTGGTTTCTGTTATTACTCTTGATTGCTTGACAAGGAAAAAACTTCCACCATCACTTTCCAAAATACTTACAAAATAATTGGTATCAACTAATAACAGCTGAGCTGCACTTAGACATATGACTCACATACAGGAGTATTAACGTATTTTTGTTTCTTTGCAACCAGATTTTTGAACTCATAATCCATAAGCAACTGCTGCGTTAAGCCATGACATAAACATGCAAAAATGCCAGCTCGAGATTGTTCAAGTTTGTTGCTAAATTATGAATTCAATAAAAAGGATGAGGTAGAATATTTTAGAATAACATAGCATGGCAAGAAGATTTCTTAAAAACAAAACAAAACAAAAAAAACCTGTTGTTCCTGTCATCAAAAATGATTTGCTTCATTTTAGTATTGTAGAACATTTATGAAACAAGTGTCACATAAAAATAATGTTGTCTTCCAAAATTAGGTAAAATTATGTGTTGTTTTTCCTTTCCTTCAGTTCAGCTGCTTGTTCCACTTGATTTAGCCTCTAACACAGTGAACTCTGCTACAATGCTTCAGCTTACAAATTTATAAATACTCAGCATTCAAGATGGGAACCAAGAAGTTATGTGCAGTATCTTTCACTTTGATTCATAAAAGAAACTGATTAATCAACTTAGCATCTTCATTATTATTACATTAACAGAAGTACAGAAGTGATGCACTAATATTTGTTAGTGTATTTCCTTAAATTCAAAAAAAAAAAAAAAAAAAAACCACCCCAGACTTTTTCTGACCCGCTTTCGTCTCAGAGCTCATTAGATTTAAGAAGCCATCACTAAATATGGAGACCTCTCTCTTTCAAACTCTTAGGACATTAAGAAAAGACTTCTTCCTGCCCTGTTCCAATACCCACTTCACTGTTTCCTCCCTCAACAACTCTTATGATTGGTACAAGGTTTTCAACTAGTAAACAGTCTTACAGAAGAGAAGGAAAAAAAAAGTGAGAGACTCTTTAAATTAAAAGTAATATAAACCACAAACCTAGTATTCCTGTTGGCAAACTTGAAAACTGAGGATCAAGTGCACCTAAAGGTTAAAAAGCAGATGGCAATAATCACCCGCAAGAATTTTTTCGGGGGTTGTTTCTTGTAATAACATTGATTTTGTTGTTGTTTGAAATTTTGTTGTTGAAATTTTGCTATGTAGTTCACTGCTGTTCAGGCACATGAGTGTGGCAATTTTGTTCTATTTTATTTTCTTGTTGCACTAATATTCTAATACTTTAAAAAGTCTAAAACAATCATCTTGCCTTTTTTATTTTTTAAACTCAACCTTCAAACAAACTCTAGAAGAAAGAGAAATACTTCTCTTTTTATCTTACCTTCTTTTCCAATAAGTACAGGCTCAAGAAAAACAATTCTGCAGCACAGAGAGCTCCATTAAGCCCTCACTTTTAAGACAGTAAGTAACTTTCACAGGAAAATTCTATCTTCTCAACACATCATGATTATTTTCTTTTGTAAGAATGATCCCACTGAGTCCTGTAAAGCAGGAATACAGTAGCCAAAGTTCACTGTTAGTGGGCTTTCCTGGCATACAGCTGATAATCTGATTTTACTATCAGTTATGTCAGGACTAGCCTGTAAGACTGTTCTCTGCTTTTCTCAGACTTTTCTCTGCTGCCTGCGTGTTGCAGGCAAAGACCACGGTACTATGAAATAAGAGGTTTTAAACTACAATCACCACAAATAAAAGGTCTCTTTCCTGATTCTGCCTCCAACACACACTGTATTATTAGATGGGGTTTTCCACTGCTCTACTCCAACCCCTACCAACATTTGGAAGTTATCAACATAAATTAGTTTAGAAAGAGAGGCTATAAACATAAATGAATTCAGGGCTAAAATACAAATCTCTCACATGTCAATGAGACAAAAAATCTCAGGGCAAGTTCTCGCTCAGAAGGCACCTAGCCTGCAGAGAGCTCCTCATCCCTGTGCAAGCACTCAGCCTACGCCTACACCTTTCTCCCAGGACTAACCATTATCATTCAGGGTGCTCACTATAATAAACCTGTCATCATGGTTTATGAGCACCACATTCCTTTATTCTTCTGCAGTTAGACTCCAATTTCTGACTTTATCCCATACCTTCATGCACTCCTGCACTTAAATACAATTAAACTCCAAAAGGGAGTTGCAACTATCCTGCTCAGCTCAGAAAGCAAATTCAATACTATGGATTTATACTACTTATTCTTTTCATATTTCTATTTAGTCTTCCTTAAAATCCTAAAGCTGTCAGCTTCTAGATAAATCAATTACTAGAACATACCAGATTCATAGTGAAAGTCAGCAACATTGACTTTTGCCCTTAATTTCATGATATATAAATCATAGTTCAAATATATGTTTAAAAAATCAATGCACTGCTTTTCTAGGAAGTCAAAAAAAAAAAAGCAATACTTTAATTTAAAAATAGATAACCCACATTCCTTCAGGTAAGAGCACACACACTTCTTTTCTCCTTGCAACTCTCTTACCAAATCAAGCTGAAGAAACGCAGTCTAAGAAGCCCAGCACCAAATGACTCCAGCAAAGCCAAAGGTTTTTCTAGGCCAGTCTGACTACAGCCAACACTGTCTCGAAGGGCACCTCCTCCTCAGGTCTAATCTGTTTAGAAAGCCTGGGGAACAACACGAGGAAAGCATGAACTAGACTGCATAAAAACAAACTGTAGAAGTCACGCAGGTGATAGAGAACTGGAGTTGCAAAGGCTCTCACAGCAGCCCAGCTGCACCGACTGCAGGTGCAGCTGCAACATCCATCATCTTTTCATAACCAACATCTCAACTGCTCCACAGAGAAAGGGCTGCGGGTGGCAACGGAAAGGGGACAAAACCCATTCGCACTGAAAGGCACAGCAGGCAACCCAGGGATAGGTGTAGGGGAACCTGCCACAGATCTAGCCCCTTATTTTGTCTCCAGCAGTTACTAGCAGCAGACATTACGGGAACTGTTTTAAACAGAACCAGCATATGGCAATACTGCCACAGAAGTCACCCCACCTCTGGTTTTTAAACTAGAAGGAAGATCTCTGTATTTAACACTCAGCAGATTCTTCTTCATAAATTTGTCCATTTGTTTGGGCCCACATAATCTTTCAGCATCTACAGCATCCTATGGTGCAGAGCTCTACAGCCCTATCACATAAAGTAGGATGAACAGTCTGTTGTTTCTGTTCAGCCTCCTAGCCTCACTTCGTTTCCTTTAGCTTTCATACAGAAATTAAGTCATTTTGTTTACTTATTTCTTTTATTGTGATCCATGAATTTCTTTCATACTTCTTCACAGCAATCTTTTCCATGCAGAAAACTTTCCATATTTTTCATCATTTTTATTAATCCCCTCTGAAGCTTTTCCAGCTCTGCTAGATCTTTTCTTGAGAGTGGGAAAACCAAAACTACTATCCACAAGTACTGATGACACAAAAACACAATGGATTTTTGAAGAATTTTCAGCAATTTTTCAGTTTATGTTAGTCCCAAACCTCATCCCTTCTCAGGCATGACTAATTTATACCAAGATGAAGCTGCTCTCCCCTAAACTGTTGCCTTCACCAGCAGGCAGTCTGAGTCTGCTTCTTGTGGCTTCAGGAGACCCCTTTCTATGCCCAGGAAGGGCTCTGCAAAATACCAACAAGTTACTTCCTCTCAGACGAGCATCCAACTTCCCAGCAGCCCCAGGAGGATTCAAGGAGCTGGTGCAGCTACCAGTTGGGAAGAGTGGCTGCTGGTGGTAGAGACTGATGGTGCAGAAGAGAATGGTTGTATTAGACAAGAGAGAACAGGCAAACTGAGATGAAGCAATGACCAGGTGAGGGTGAATGGGGATATGCGAATGAAATAGGCACTGAGCTGGGAAAAGAGCCCGAGTGGATGATAACTGGGATTGAATCAAAAAGCACCCCACCGTGCTGGGAGATGGAGCAGTGAGTGAGCAGTAAGGGGCAGCAGCGTCTCCAGGCTTCAAGAAGTAGGGGTGAAAAACACTGGGGTGAAGCTGTAGGGCTTGGGAGAGAGATTGTATGAAGAGTGAATTTCTGAGCATGTTTCCAGAGAGAATGAAAGACAAAGGCACCAAGTAGTCACAGAGAAGGGAGAAAAGAGAAAAAAAAAAGGAAAATGTGGGGGAACAGGGAGTCTGTGCAGTTGGCACATGTGCACACAGTGTGCTAGTAAGTAAAGGCCTTGAAAATCAGGCAGAAGTCTCTTCAGCATTTTTACAAATATGGAGTGAACACAGTGAACACATGATTTCCAGTCTATCTCTGTAGAACTTCTCCACGGAAAGGGTTAATTTAGTCTTAAGTTATTAGCCTGGAATGCAAGTGTCCTGATAACAAAAGAATGGTAAATCTGAACCACCATCTACAGATGATTCAGACGTTTGTATGGAAACTGTTTATCACGAGGTAAAAGCAACAGAACATGACACAGATCCTGCCAAACTGGATATCAGAAACAGGAAGATTTCACCCCACCCCAGTACCACTTCACCTCTTGAAGGCCACCCGCCATGTCCTTCCATAGTCTCAATCTCTAAATTTCTTAAGTTTAGAGTAAATATTCTCAGCTTTATTCGACTTGTTCTGCTCCCATTTACTCCTTTCCTATCTTCCGCATTGCAATGGGAGCCAGATGTAAATGCTCTGATCCCACAGCACGCCACCCAACTGCATTCTTTCCGAGCAGAGGACACCGTGGCAAGAAATAGTTAAACAAACAGAATATAGACCTGCCGCCTTCCTCCTTCTATGGCACAAACAAGCATGGAAGGTGCACAGATGCGCAACTGCAAGAGACCTGCACGCATTAAAGGAGGAGAAAGCACAGACAAACAAGGGACTTTTAATAATCACTAACCTAGCTCCTAAACTTTGACCTTCCCCCATTTTCCAAAATATTTTAAGTTTAGCTCCAGATTGCAAACATTCAGTAGATTCTACACAGAATTACAGAGAATACAAACACCTTTACATTAAAAAAAAAAATCTATTCCCATTAAAAAAAGACAAAAAAATAAATGAACAGGTTTCTGAACAATTTTGTCCAAGAGAACAAAATTCTTGAACAGGTGAAGCCTGAATAAAATATAGGGATAATCAGATAATGTTACTGTACTTAACGGTTTACTCACTCCACCAAGAACTGGACTTTGGATATTTAATACCTTGTTTTCATTTAATAGCTATTTCTAAATGCAGCATTATACATTTTTAATATCTATGCTTTTTTTTTTTATTGCCACAACAAAATCCCAGACCAAGTTTCAGCTTGCAAGCAGATGCAAGCAGCAACTTCACAAAGAACCTTAAATGGACAAGGAACATTTGCCTCACCAAAGGGTACAAAATATGCTCAACTGCAAGAAAGCTTTTTACTTTTTCTGATCAACTTATCAATCTAACTGGCTGGTGAGAGAAACAGACATGTAAAGACTATAAAGTCGTTTTAAAACAAACTTACAACACAGAATAATATAAAAACAAAGGCTCTTCTTTGATAATCACTTTGATAATCAAATTCCAACATATTCTAACATATATAATACAGATGTTAACTCCAATTTGAAGTCTACAAATCTCTTTTTGCAGACAGAAACACAAGTTCAAGTCATTAGCCAACCTAGTCCATTACATTCTTTTTTCCAAAACCAGAGTATTTGGAAAGCACTGATCAGAACAGCAGATGATCAAGACTAGTCCTATATATTTCAGTAAAACTTCTCTTCCTCCATTGCCCTCAGAAAGGATTTCAAGCAAACTGACATTAAGTTCTACAGTTGGGCCTGTGAAGTCCCAAGGCAGGCAAAGACAAACCAAACACCAGCTGCTCTCCCACTGCCCTCCTGATTCCTTGCAAAGCATGAGACTAAGAGCCAGTTGCCTGCAATGAAAAACAGGGATCTGGATTTGGGAGAGGTGCAGACAACAAGCTTTTTTCATTTTCTTTTCATTTTGTTAACCTTTCTGGCTTTATCCTTTCAGAGGACAGCTCTGCACTACCCAAGGCACATGCTCTACTTCTTCCTCAGCAGCTCTACAGCTCTTTTTTGATCTAAGTACCCACGAGCCTATGGCAAGGGAGACAGGACATCCTCCTCATTTACTTCACCTCCAAAGGCCAAGGTTAGGGCCCTAGCAGGGCAAGGGCCTCCCTCTTTGCTGCTCCCCAAAACTTCAAAAGACTCTGCAATGTTCTGAAGAGAGTCCCATTGCCAAGAGGTTCCTGGCCTGAGAAAACCCAGATCTCTCCCATGGAATGCAGCTACAGCAAAACCCAAACAGGCCGTTGCGAGCTTGTTTAAAACACTACACAAATGTGGAAAAAAGAGAGTGACGGAAGGGAGAGCAAAAAAGGAGGGGTATTTGATACGTGTAGGCAGAGATAGCAGTGCTGTCAACTGCACTTAAAATTGTTGTTCTCCAGAGCCGTGCAAGAAAGAAAATATACAGCTCCGCCAAAGCCTTCAGTTAAACAAAGCAGAGGAGCTGGATTAGCCTACGCAAACAGCCTAGTATTTAAATCAACATAAAAATATGTTCGTGCAGTGACAGCGCAGGGCTGACAGCACATCAAGACCTGAAGTCTCTCTATGTCACTGTGGTAACTTCTGCAGTTTGATAGATGTTGTACTGCCAGGTTGGGATATACAGGATTTGGCTGCTCTCTCAGCAAGGAACACACCCAGGCTACTTCACCAAATAGGCACAAAGAAACAGCACTGGCCTCAGCTGCAGCTGGATCTCATGCCAGGGCACATGCGCAGGGGCATACGGGTATATAAGCAATTCTAGTCAAAGAATGTTCTTTCAGAATGAAAATCTGAATCTTCAATACCACTATATATTGCAGGAAAAAAATATTTAGTGAGCGTCAAGTTGCTCATATGACTGCCCTGCTCTTGAGGAGGATAACAAGCTAATTCAGCCAAATCTCAACTTGAACTCCTGTCTTCTTGTACCATAAAGAAAAATCTCCCCAAGATAAAACTTTAAACTATTAAAGCAAGCACCATCTGAACCATTATCTTCATTCCAGCTTTAAAATTAATGGGGTCGTTGCTTAACTGGAGACACAAGAGCAGCTAGTGATTGTGCAGAGAATCCCAGCTCAGAAACAGACTATATCCCATTCCAACAGTCCAATAAGTCACCGAGACAGAATGCTGGGAGTGCGACTGGGTGTTTCTGGATCAGAGGACACAGCCTGTGACTGAAAGCAGCTGCTGTATTCGTTCAGTTTGGTCAGCAGGTCAGGTACAAACCATTTCATCTCCCTGACGGGAACGGAAATGGCATTTGTTTCCGACTCGCAGCATTTGCACTGGTACGTCTGGCTAAAAATGACTATCTAAAGAGCACTGCTGGGAGGGCAGCAGAGAGAAAGAGAAGAAGGGAAAACGTTGCCCCAATAGGTAGTGTCATCTCTGGCTTTTCCAAGACATGGCTAGACAGAGGACCAAGCAACCCTGTCTGCTACCTCCTTTGAGCAGGTAGGACTAGAGACATCCTGAGGTCCCTTCCTAACCGAATTATTCCACAAAGGACCCTTTGAGAAATTCCAGTGCTTGTGGATGCTTTCCTATCTATTCTAGTAAGCTTCCTTGGTAATGGTCTGGTAAAAATAATTGCCTACAACTGCACAGTCGTATCATCATGCTTCATCAGTGTTAAGTCATCGATCTGACAGGATGACACAAATTCCATCTGCCATAATTACAATTCCCTACCTTGAGATAACCTATTTTAAATTCTGTTACACAACAGTGGTGCTAGACTCAATTCTAATTACCAAACCAATGCTAGTTATAATTACTATTATAATGGGTCAAGAGAGCAAGGACATAAAAGCAGGCCAGAAATAACGCCGAAGTGGCCATGCAGGATTCCGCTCAACCTTTAGGTCAACTTTGCAAAATGCCTTTCAGCACTTGGAATCTTCCCCATTTGACACCACAAAAGGAGAGGGATGTTTTTCAGCAAAATTGACAGCAGCAGATTAACATATTTAAGTAACTGAATGGGCCCAATTTTGACAGATTAGGAGGCCTCTGATACAAAACATACACCTACATAATTCTATAAGCAGGAAGAATACTTCAAATCATATGCTCTTCTCTCATCGAGAAAAAGAAAATTAATTTTGCACAATATAATTTTTTGTACAACATCTCAAAAGATCCCACCAAATCTCCCACTGGTAGTGTACAGACTGCAGGGAACTAGAAATTCCACAGAATTTTCAAACATACCAATTTTCTTTCCTGAATTGACTGTTGCGATACAGCTCATCCCTTACAAGATTATACCACTCCCCATTTGTTTTTTTAAGAAAACAAACCTTAACCATGTAGGTTTTGCCAAGTTTTCAGCCAAATTAACTGTTAAGATTAGCAGAGACTTGTTAGTGTAGTCTCTGATATACAGTACCTACTGTAACTAGGTAAGCTTTATTAGTGCGCTCCATAACAAGTACCAAAGGTTGTCTAATCCCTAGACATAAGCAATATAAGGGTCAAAAAATATATATCCCCATGCCATTCTGGGATAAATCTCACTAGCCCTGCATATAAAGCAAGCAAATCCAGATGCACATTGTACACTGATAAGTAAACTTAACATACAGGCCAAAAAGAAACAACCAGTCTTCATAAGATACAGAAATACTCCATAAAAACGCTGCCCTGCTTCAAGGGATTAAGTTACCAGAAGTGTTTCAGGGAGGGATCCGAGCGTGGAAGCAGCAGCCACTTGGTGCACGGGGAAAGCTCTCAGTGTAGAAGGTGGTACGGCAGGAGGCACGTACAACAGCACTAAAATTAATTTAATCCTTAGCATTGAAATATTGAATATTTTACAGATGAATAATTCTTATAAAAGAAGAAATTCTGGCTTATGAGATAAGCCCTCTGTACAAGGCAAAAAGCAGACATTCCCATTCCCAAAAGCACTCCCAGCAAGTTCACAGAAGATACAAAAAGGGGAAAGAGTGGTTCATGGGCTGAGCTGCCATTCAGAGGGACCTGCACAGGCTGGAGAGATGGGCAGAGAGGAGCGTCATGAGGTTCAATAAAAGGAAGTGCAGGCTCCTGCACCTCAAGATGAATAGCCCCGAGCACCAGTATGGACTGGGCTGTCCTGCTGGAGAGCAGCTCTGCAGAGAAGCACCTGGGGTCCTAGGGGATACTCTGATCAGGAGCCGGCATTGTGCCCTTGTGGCCAAGAAGGCCAATGAGATCCTGCGGTGGTCTAGGCAGAGCATGGCCAGCAGGTCAAAGGAAGCGCCTCTTTGCCTCTGCTTGACCCTGGTGGGGCCACATCTGGAGGACTGTGTCCAGCTCCAGAATCCCCAGTACGAGAGACACACGGAGTTAGTGGAACATGTCCTATAAAGGACTGCTAAGACAATGAAGGGACTAGAGCATGTCTCATATGAGGAAAGGCAGAGAATTGGGACTTCTTTAGCCTGGAGATGAGAAGGCTGAAGGGAATATTATCAGCATGCACAAGCACCTTTCGAGAGGGTGTAAAGCACCCTGAGCCAGACTCTCTTCTGTGGTGCTCAGTGACAGAACAAGCAGCAGAAATTGATACACAGAGCTTCATCTGAGCATAAGGAGTATCTTTTCCCATAAGGGTGAGTGAGCTCTGGAACAGGTTGCCCAAAGAGGCTGCAGAGACTCCCTCCCTGAAGACAATCAAAACTCAGCTGGACACAGTCCTGGCCAATGTGCTTTAGGTTGACAAGGGGTGGACTGGACTAGATGATCTCCAGAGGCCCCTTTCAATCTCAACTATTCTGTGCTTTTACAATTCCCAAAGCAGAAAAAAAATGTATTAGAACGTCTTTGAATAATTGATGCTCTTTCACAAAAAGATGTATGCTGAAAAATTAACATTAATCACTAGTCATTATTTTAGCACCATTGCTTCCAAGAAAAAGGAGAAAAAGGTCAGTTGGGCCTCTTCCACAGGCAACCAAAGCAGAGGATTTCTCAGGAGAGAAGTTAAAAAAACCCAAAACACTATTTGGATCAGGCCTTGCCAGATCTTTGTCCTGCTCACTTTAAGCAAAATTCAAGTAATTATAGGACAAAAGGAAGTTAACAATAATGAAAAGACTCTCCACTCCTCATCACCTTAAAACATTCACCAAAACATGACTACACCTACACCGTCACATATAATTAAAAAAAAAAAAAAAAACTGAACTAAACATAAACCAAAAATGAGCCAAGAGTTGCTTACCACAAGACCAGCTTCAACATGTCTTCCTCATTACTCCCTATCAAGTAGCAAGTTACACTAAAGAGATGACTAGTTGATAAGTAAAACAGGGACTTGAAATGTAATGCAAACTTAATTGGAAGGATAGCTCACACCCTAAACATAAGCAAAAGTTTTCTACATCAAGTTTAAGTAACTTTTATTAAACAGAAATAATTTTCAAAATAAACCTACTGACGTATTAGAGGAAAAAAGCAGTGGAGAAGTTATTCATCTTTTGAGATTTCCCATTAGAAACCTAGCACACTCTTACCATGGGTAAATACTGCAATAAAGATATTTTGGCAGCAATCCTAAACCTCCAGAACCTCTTGGCATTTAGCATATTTTGAAGTGGGGTAAAATAAATTTCATGGTCTTTTGATTATCCACACACTCCATTAGGTTCCAGAGATTTAGTAAATACCACAAAAATGATGATATATCAACATTTGGCTTTTTTTTCCCTCTCCCCACTGTGAACCAGGCCACACAATTGAACAGGCCTTTTAAAGAATATTCATACAGCAAATGACCTCCTATAGCGAACAGTTCTTTTGCATTTGGCTTTCTTGGAACCCTCTCCAACAGCTTGCCTGCAACTTTTCCTAGGAAAACTGTACATCCCAAGTAAAGCAAAGCAAAGAATGCAAGAGACATAATGATCTTTGGGGATTTACCCTCCCGCATATACCCAAATCCCAAAGGAAAAAATCACCAGTGAGGGAGACCACCCACAGAAATTCCCACAGGGGAGCTGGGCAGAAATCTGCAAAGGGATATTCATATTTCTGATGGACCCACAGACTTGATAGTAGCATAACTATTCTGGTTAGGATTTAATTTTTTATTACAATATAGTTGCACCCAAATAAGCCTTCTCATGAAGATCATTTACTAAAATGAATGTCTTTCATAACTTTTATCCGGCTTTCCACCTCCACTGTGGAGAAGTGATGCTGGTATAATAAAAGCGGTATAATAAAAGCTGGTATAATAAAATACTGCTTGCATAAATTTTATGTCTGTTTTCCCAGGTTTATGCCTAGAGGACACCTTCTTTCAACACTGTTGCCCAGGACGCAAGCTATTTTAAAGCAGTTCCTCGGGAACCTGGAGAACACCATGGTGATCAACCCACGCCGAACTCTGAGAGGCAGAAACTAAACAGCCACCGCCAGGCAAGGGGCAGCTGAAAGCCGCAGCATGTGGCTCAACGCAAGGGACAAGGGGCTTTCTCCGCGCTCCGCACGCGGCCCGAGAGGCTGCCGCGCACCTCCGCGCCACGCGCTCTCCAGAAGGGCCCGGGGCCGCTGCCCGCGCCGCCGCCGCGGCCCCCAGCCCGCCCGCGCCGCCGC
>JAVCKT010012709.1:9242-25390 GCA_032273925.1 Rhynchotus rufescens | reverse complement strand
ATCTCCTTCGAAAATATACATACCAGAATTGTTTCAGCATTACAATACCATTCATTTAACTTTAAACTTTTCATTTAAAATATGAACTTTAAGTTAAAATCCTATTTACTTGATAGGGCAGTTCAAGTTCGGTGACCACTATCTTCAACCTTAATAGGTTTGCTGTTGATGTAGCATGTTAAGTTCATTTTTGACAGCTTTCCCAACAGCTGTACATTATATATATATATGTGTGTGTGTGTGTGTGTGTGTGTTTATATATATATATAAAGCACAGTTAAGTGAATAGTTTTGAGAAGCTGGAGAAGTCTTTCTGTCAGTTCTCTAAATAAATTAATGAGTGAATGCATAAAAGAAAAGGCCCAGGTATTCTAAAGGCAGCATGTTAGAATGGAGCCTGTCAGTCTCTCTCACAAAACAACTATTCACAGCAGCCTGTGAGATCGAAGGCAGATTGTTGCTTTTAAGAATGCGTATTTATAATTCTTATCGGAGCTGTCCTAAAGCTTTCCAAATCCACCACTATATCTATTAATGGCAATTAATCTGCATTACGGTTTTTCATTTTTATTGGCTGTTATTATTAAATCTCTCAGTTTCTGCAGTACTCCATTTGACGGTCTCTAGGCTATTTACAAGCCTCATTTCCATAAGGCTGGCAAAACCTATTTTATTCCCTATAACAAAAGAATGTAACAAGGCACTGTAGAACTAAGTAATTCATCCTGAAAACAAGGAGTAAAGGAGTAAGAGAACTAAAATACAATCTTCTTTCTGGTTCTGAATGAGTTAGGGCCTTATAAATGATGTTCCTAGTAACAATTCTGTTTGCTTCCTGCTTTGTGATTTTCTTTCTTTTTTTTTTTTTTCTTTTTTAATTTAAGAAGTGCACCATCTGAAGGGATCAGTCCATCCCACACAATAAACACTCTTGTGACCCTGTTAGCTGGGCAGACATGAATGCCGTGGAAACTTGGTGCCAGCAGCTTTGTCTGTGCTGTTTCAGTCCAGAACAAAAAGGAAATTTGAGCTTCATATTCCCCTAGGAATTTAAGGCTGAACACACTGTCAGTTACCAGAAGGACGGAGTATTGACAAAACTGTGGGGCAGCTCTTTATCTCTTTATCTTTTAAGGGACTTTGTTCTCTTTAAATCTTTCTTTAGCATTCCAAAATAGCACTTTGCATTTCTTCAATCTCACAATTTTTCAAAAAACATTCTTTAATTTTAGGCAAAAAACTTTCTGATAAATTCCCCAAGTTGACAGTTTGAATGCAAACTAGCACCAGCTGCAGGACAAAAAGTCCTGGAATAATCGAAGTAGCCAAGACAAAGAGTAGAAGAAAAAAACAATTTTTCTTCACGAGAATAGGGGGAACGGGCAAACAAGGAAGGGAAGTCTCCGATAACTTGGGAAGTCTCCTGCAAAATGTTCCACTCTGTTCAGAGGCGCGAGGTTGAAGGCTGTAGTGAGCAGGGAGGGCTGTTGGTGCTGTGCTAACTGACAGAGCGACTGTTCTGGAGCTCTGCCATCTTTAGCATTTTTAGGTAATTTTCTTTATGATATACCAAATTTAAGATGAAGCTACTGGCAAGAAAAGCTAGTGTCATGGCCAAAATACCTAGTCTTGTTGTGTTTCTGGTTCCTCTCTCCTATATCTCTAATTTGGTTTTTATTTGACAATGGGATAACTTGAGTGCCTGCCATTTTTGTCATTATAGCTGCCAACTTTTTTTTTCTATTATCTCAAAGAATCCATTAATTAAATGATTTTATAATTAAATAGTTATAGTTTTGGATTAAATTTGGAAAGGAAAAGATTGTTACTCTTTTTAAGGATTTATGTGCCAAAGCACTTGATTACAAAATATCGTACAAAATAGTTTATACTCTTCCAAAGCTTACTGTTTTAGCTTTTGAATTGTTGAATGGTATTTCAATATGGCAAAAATGTTTGTGCCTAAAAGGTTCTTTCAAACCCTAAAGGTACTCCTTAAACACCACAAAATTTGTTTAAGCCATAGGATCCTATGCAGGTCCTCTGCCTGAAGGAAGTGAAATTTGGATGGATATATCATGCCTTTTTATAAAGCTTAGCTAAGTTATGACTTACAAAGCTAAAGTGAAATCCAGAATCATCGTTTGTTTTGTGTGATGGGAGGAAAAGTTATCAAATACAACTTTGTTTCTATGTGCTGTGCATTAAATGACCTCGTATCTGTCTGAAGGTTGATATGAAGATCACGCTGCTCTTTGGGGGAATTAATAATTCAGAACACATGCAGAAAATATTCTCTGAATTCCCTGAGATCCCCTCTCCCCTCATCCTTTCGATGAAGGGGGATATTTGTCAGATGCTCTGCATTTGGTAAAACTTCCTACAAGTTACAGATACGATCTGCATCCTGGTATTGAGCCGGGGTTTTCTTCCCAGTAACTTCAGCAGTAGCTCCATGATTCGAGTATGTTCACAGCGCATTGCTGCTGTGTCCGGGCCGTCTAGTGTGATCCCATCAAGATAAAGCAGAGATTGCCTAGCTCAGTGGGATGGAGAGACCCAGCTGGTTCACTTTGATCTGCAGCCAAGATGCTTTGCCTCCTTTCTCCCTTACTGGAGCAAGCAGCTGCTGAGATGAAGTTTTGGATTTGTTTTTGCTCAGAAATGGTGTGGTACATATGTGAGGTACAAGTGTGCTAGGCTCTGTTTTCCCTCCTGATTTCCCTGCCTGATGCCACTTGAGCATTTGTGTGCACTCAC
The DNA here is from genome assembly GCA_032273925.1 of Rhynchotus rufescens. NCBI lineage: Eukaryota > Metazoa > Chordata > Aves > Tinamiformes > Tinamidae > Rhynchotus > Rhynchotus rufescens. Next base: position 22,630 of record JAVCKT010012709.1, on the reverse strand, counting down.
TGGCGGCACAACAGGCTGATGAAGAGCACTCCGTGACGCACGCAGCCGCTCCTGGTAAGATCTCACTCTAAAGAGCATCTTAAAATGTCGCCGGCCTACACGGATACCGGTTTCTCTGGGGTTGTTATTCCTTCCGAAACAGAGTCGTGCTTTACAAGTACAGGCATCTTCCGACTGCTGTTTCAGTGAAGTGTAAAAGTTCCTGAAGGCCTCTCAGGTAAGCGCAGTGTCTGCAATAGAGCCACTGTTGTCTGTCTGTAAAGGACTGTGTCTGATCCTTAGAGTATTTGCTTCATTATTCTCTAATCTGCAGCTTGTAAAGTGGTTGTCTTCCCATGACAGTGATGTATGGCCTATGGTGCGCAAGTGAAGTTAGCATTTATATTGAGCTTAGTGATTTAAGTACAGTTGAGATCATTATTAGTGCTTATTAGAAGTCTGCAGGATCTTGTTTTCATTTCTAACTGATAGGAGCATTTGGTTAATTACTTTATAAAAAAAATAGATGCCTCATTTTACCCTAATTGCAGCAATTTACAACAATGACTATTGTTTTTTGTTGTGATTCATAAAAATAAGAAATGATGGAGAATACCATATACATTATAAACAAGTTACATATATGTCAGCATTACAGTTATCAAAGGACCTTAGTGCATGGGACTCAAAGCTTCACTCATCTGCCACTTTATAGAGCGGTATCACTGAAAAAACAAGTCAAGGCTTCTTGCTTGGCTTTGTATAATCTTACTGCATGCGAGTTTGATAGCAGCATATCCTAAAGTCTCTATTTAGTCTTCAACCATGTGTGAGGACCTTGGGATTTATCCTTAGTGTTTTCACAGAAGGCAGTATATTCCAAGTCTGCTATCTCGACTGTTTTTGTTTGAAGCAGTTGTAGCTTGTTATCATTCGTGTGGTAACGAGTAGGATGGAGTGTTTTGGCAAAGTTGCTGACTCAATTAAGAGATGCTGTCAGTCCTTTCTTTCTTTTCGAAGAGACAAATTGGTACTTATAAAACTGGGAGCAAAACCCATATAACATGCTACTGAATGTTAAATTTGCAGAGTCTGAAGATTTATTAAGCATTCAGAAACATTTTGCTTTGGTTCTGAATATTAAATGGATAATTGTGTTCCCCTAGTCCTGTGTGTTTGAACTACAAATCAGCAAGTGTTTTAATGCAGACCAGGTCCTTGTGTCACTTTGACTGCATATTTAAGGAAGAATGGCAGTTTTTAATCCAGGCCGGATGTTTTAGTCAGTTCTCTCTTAAGAGTGCCTAGTGGTGACATATTATCAGAAAGAGTTTGTTTTCCACAATCTTCATGGCTAGTAAAATATCACAAAGTACTATCAGTCTGATGTTTTACCCTCTTCTTGCTTTCCACAGCGAATGCAAAAATTGTACGCCCACCTAAAATGACCCAGTGGGAAAGCTAGAGAGGTAGATATGTTCCCTTTAGGAGGACTTATAAATATTTGTATATTCTTTAAAGAGAAATGTTCCTGCCAGCTCTTAGCTTCCAGATTGCGATGCAACCACAGTGAGGCCGTCCAGTACCTGTTCTGCTGGAGTCTGCTGAGGCCCTCAGTGCTGCTAACGGTGGGCTTTGCTCCTGTGCCAGCCAGTGAGTTTTGCTTTCAGGGCAAGTTTTCCCTTTCCTGAAGCAATTAATTCTCTTTTTGTTGCATATATTAGTCTGAATGCGCACATGCTTTTCTGGCTGCCATATAACATATGATTTTAATTAGACACTGGCTTCTGCTAGAAAGGTTGTGTCATAAGAACAAAGTTAGGAGTGTGAGGTTTTCAAGTTACTTTCTTGAAATAATGGAGTTGGACCACTGAATTCTGCTGCACATGCTATTATCTCTACAAGGCCCATGTGCTTAATAGTAGGTACCAGAAGCTGGAGAAGTGAACTGAATGAACAGTAACTGTGTGAAAAAATACTCATTTGGAAAAAGAAAGTCATGTGAAATGGTGATATTAAGAAGAAATAGAACAGTCACTCTTAGGGAGTTGCCAATGACTAGAGCAAAGACAGAGAGACTGAAGCTCCCACAGCTGGATAGTGTATTGGGCTGTTGTAGCTGATATAACAAATACACTGGGCTGTAATGGGAAGGAGTTTTCTTTAGCCCAGGATGGAAATTGGTGAATTTCTGTGGACATTCACTTTGTATTTTGAAAATTACATTTTCTGGCCAGTCATGTTTACAGGGGTTCAGATCCTGACTTCATCAACACACTCATCATCAAGTAGCATTTCAGTACTAATATAGAATGTTCTTGATGTTTTAACTATACTGTTGTATGTAGAAAAATCATAGCAGAACTGTGCAGCTGGACACTGATACAGAAGTCAGCTTTCATGATATATTAGCAGGACAGCAGTGTTTTATAGGAGAAAAAGATAAGGGAGAACAGGGCTCAGGACCTCATGAATTACAACCCAGATTCTCTTAACTTTTCACCTTCTGCCTCAATTTCTCCATATGTAAAATGGAGATACAAAAAGTATCTTGTGCAATGGAGGCAGAACGTGAAAATTCTTCTGTGGAGGAAATTCAGAGAGTCAGTATTTGCTTGTACACTAGACCTTTAGAAATTTTGGGACAGAGACAGCAGATGTTCAACTAGAAGCTTGTCTGGGATGTGGGATAAATGAGAATAAATGACAGAGTTTTAATAATTTTATTAAATATTGGTCTGATCAAAAACCCACTTCTTTTGTCCTATGAGCCCTACATACTAAGTAAGAGGAATGTTCTGAGGAGATTCAATAGAAGTTCTCGTCATTACTCAAGAAGTCAGATATTTCATGTCTTCCCATTGCTGGAGTTCATTTTATTTCATACATATGGATTTAGCAATAATGTGGTAATTGCATTTTCTGGTGATTAACATTGCCCTGGTGTAAAATCTAAGAGCCACAGCTTCCAAGAGCAGTGTCTTCCAGAGCCCTCCTATCACATGGCCCATTGGCAGAGACAAATGAAGTTAAGTAATTTAATTAGATACGATTAGCATTTAAAGCTCTCTACCCAGAAACCATTAAAGAGGTTCCCAATTCATCCAGTATTATTTCACACAAGGCTTTAACATTGTTAGGTGAAGGCAGCCTGGTTCGGGGGGGGTTACTAATTTAATCTGTACTTCTCTGAGGTCCTGGTTTCAACCGGCCCCTCTTAGTGATGAGCGGAGCCGCGTGTTCCTGAAGAGCTGGGAAAGGTCCTGCGCTGAGCGAGGGGCCCAGAGAAGGACTGTTGCTGCAGAGCAACCCTGCAGGGGAGAAGCAACATCGCTGCACCTGGCGCTGGGCTGCCACCTCCGTTGGCCCGAGCACCTTTAATGCTGTTAGGTGGTTTGGAGGGTGTCTGCCTCAGAGTGGGTGCTGCCTCCAACACATGCTGGTGCTAGGGTAAGGCGTGGGAAAGCTGGCTTTCCTCCTGCTCTTCAGTTAAACACGTCTTTTTTTTTTTTCCTTTTTTTTTTCCAGAACTGCAAATTTGGCTTCTTTCAAAACTGCTTAATTCCCTTAGCAAAGCAAGCGACCTTCCCCCCTCAAACAGCTTGAAGGGAGATGCCATCGGGCACGCAGCTAAAGACATTTAGAGCTGGAACAGGAGAGATGTGAGGTAGCGGTGCCAGGAGTAGCTCCCTTTCAAGCCAAAGGGAGGGCAGCAGAAGCACAGGGGGCTGTGTATACTGTTTTGTACGTTAACATATATGACAGCCTGGCAAGTGCCAAGAAACCAGGGCCTGGCTTCATGGCACTCAAAGCAAATGCCAGATAAATAAGTTTATTTTAGTAAGCGATGTGGTGCTGGCTACATTACAGCTGCTCTGGGTTACACTGAACGGGCTTCTCTCCTGCCCTCTGCCACTGATTCCTGCTGTGCTTTTAGGCAGTGGGAATGCAGGGATGGGGCCTGCACAGGCTTTCTGGAAGCGGTCCAGTCTCGTGCAACGACATCTCCCCTAAGAGTGGAGAAAAGCCCTATTTTCACAATTTCAACCAAGCTCATTACTTGACCCAAATTTTCATATTTAAATGCACCAAAAACAGAAAAAAAAAAAAGCAGGTCAAAACAGACTTCAATGTTGTTGGAATTTATAATCTAGAAAAAGTACTATTAGCAGAATTTTCATTCAAGATGTTAGTAAATGTTTTTTTTTTTCAAAAGCATTAATGACAATTGCAGCCATACCCCCATTCCAGCCTTAATGATTCTGTGATTCTATGTGCGTGCACAAGCAAATCTCAGGCAAAAATAACAGAGATAGTTAACAGCTGTCACGGCTGCTCAAAATGCAGGGGAATGAAGCAAGCTGCCCCTGTTTCTTCTTTCTCACACGACAGAGAGTTTTACAGCTTTGGAGAGCAGTTGTGGCCTTAGTGCTGCGCGCTCCGAGCATGGATGCAGCGCTCCATGGCGCGGCGCGGGACGCCGGCTCGGCACGCGGCTCCGGACGCCGGCTCGGCACGCGGCTCCTCGTGGCTGCGGTTACGGGGAGGGAAGCGTGAAGACATCCTGGCCCTGCCACCCCGGCAAGAGCTGCCCTTGGGGCTGTCGCTCTGGCTGCCCTGGCTCGTGGGCAGCAGTCAGGACAAAGCCCTTCTGCAATTCCCATGGACAGGTCTCTGCCTTTGGCAGTGCCAAGGCTGCCTTGTAATCCTATGGACCTGCATGAAAACACCTTATCACCAGTTCAGTGTGTTATTTTATAAGGTGTGTAAGTGTCTAACAGCAGACTTAAAAATGTGCCGTTTGTCTTTGTTCTGATGTTTTCCTTTTTAATCATGTTTGTTCTCTGCTATTTTTCTGGCAGCCCTTGGCAATGTTTCATTTTAGCTCCAAGTGAAAGAACAGACTCTTAAAATAGAATATAATCCTTAGCTATCATTTGATCAGTTTTAATTTAATTTCCCTGCAATGAAAACATAATGGAAATCTGAACTCCAGAACATACAATTTGAGAAAAGCCACTGTCAACATTGCAGAATCTGTGTCTAACATTTCCAAACAGCAATAAGAGGATAAGCCCAGCAGCTTTTTACAGACTGGTCTGCAGCTGTATGGTTACCTACTCCAGTGTGAGGCGTAGCAGAGCATCCCATTTTTCAGAAAGTGATCCTTGAATTTCAAGTGCATCCTTTGGGGATGCCCTCTATTAAATGTATTGGGTCTGCATCTCTGATGTGTGGATTGCCTTTCATTTTCATGTAACAGCAGTGCTCTTCATTTCCTCAAGCTTGTATATCAGCAGGCTGTGAGAACTTCATTAAGAAGTTCTCACCCATCTCAATGTGCTTTGGGTTCAGGCATAACTAAAAGGTCTTTGACTTCTTTTCTGCCTTTTTTTTTTAAAAAAAAAAACTTAGAGTAGGAGGCAAAAAAATGCCTCCTTTTCCCTTCGGACTGCAGTTGTTCTCACTCCTCTAGGTCCTCCAATGGCAGTGACGTTGTATTGTGTTTTTTTGCCTTTGTCATTACTGCTATTTCTTTGATATATTTGCCTTCCATCCAGCTCCAGCCTGTCTGTTACCCTGTCAAGACTCACATAGAGTTTCTCCCTTCTCACTGAAATTATTTTTAGAACTTCTCAAGTATTCCCTTTGCAATGGCAGCCCGGGAAAACATCCTGCTCGCCCTTGTCTGAAGGCCTTAGGAATGCAGCATTTGCGAACTCTGGAATCACTTCGGTCGTCTTTAATTTGCATCGTATGTGCAACATGCATCAATATATATGCGAAGTGGACACTGAAATACCATTCCCCTTCTGGTCAGCTGGCCACATTCAAGCGCTGCTTGCACTGTTGTTTTCCTCACTCTCAGTCAATTACTTGCTTTGTTAGGCAGACACTTGCTGTGATTCTGCAAATACAAATTAATCAGTTCCCTGTTCAGAAGACAAGCCCCAGAATAGCACTGATCCTTTTAAGCAGAATCTTTTGGTTCTCACATAGTTTTATTTTTGGAGTTACATGTATTTATGCGTGTGTGTATATATACAGGGTGTAGGTGTATGCGTATATATGTATGCAGGTCTCCTAGGATCCTCTGCATCTGAGTAACATTGCTCTTTCTGAAATGTAATTTAAGAGGTGGGGATGACAGAGAGCAGATTTCAGTCTTCTGAAACAAAGGCCAGAAGTGAGGGCTGCTGTTGGTGAGAGAGCAGACTGAGGGAAAAAAGGATAGGTTTCAGAAGAATGACTTGGGATGTGATGGTTTCTTGAAAGGATGCAGTTATTTGACACTCTGTGGCGATGTGTGCATCCAGCTGACATTTCTCACATGAGTGGGACCTCAGCAGGTCTTCTGACCGTTGGGCTGCCCCGGCCAGATGGGATGAGAGTGGTCTGTGGGTCCCAGAGCCCCATCTGTGAAACCGACATAAGTCAGGAGGTGCCACCCAAAGTGCTTCGTGTATACAGCCAATTTTCAGTAACTTTAATTTTCATTAATTTACAGAATGAGCATGGAAGCAAAATTTATTGCATGAAGAGATTACTTTCATGAATTAGGCTTATCTTGACTGCAGCCAGCGAGTACATGTGACAAAAGAGTTTATCAGCATGTAAGAAATGTCATGACAGTGCAGGAAGATAAAATCAGGTATTGATTGTAGCCCCAGCTCTACTCTCTTGTATTGGAAGGCTGCATAAATACTCGCCTAAATTTAAGCTTCTATTTATCTTCTCTTGACTTCAGTGGCATTGAAACACATGCTTGAATACTTTCCTCAACTAATACTGTCCATATGCATGAAGGAACAGAGTCAGAATTTTAACAGGAGCATTTCTTAGCAGTGTTCACTAAGTGGTATTGATGGATCTCTTAATGAATATTTTCTTCTGATCTACTTGCCTGATCCATTTGTGAAGTGTCAACCGACAGCTACTAAAATGTCTCAGATTGCTTAGCTGGCCAAGTATCAGTGAAGACAACACGCCTCTTAAAATCCAGAGTGCACATAAAATTTATATTTTCTTGCCACTAGTGAGGAGTTGGGACAGTTTGCATGGGGCAGTTGAAATTAGCAGCTACCAGGTTTTTGCTTTCAAAGCAGAGTGTTAATAGATGAAGGGAGGAAGGTTCCAGACCAGCTAGAGGCTCTCATCATCTATGTGAAATTAGTTTTCTTTGCATGCTGCAATTGAAATTGCTAATGCATAGCAATTAGATTTAATGAAGGGAAGCTGCTGATAACTTAGGCATGCTGACTGCCCTTCTGTTCATGTTCTTAGGGGAGTGAATTCTGCAACCTGTTGGTATATTTTGTTTTTGTGGACTGCTTTTCTAGTTCTTAGTTCTTTGAAAATAATAGCTTGTTACAGGTTGGCTCACGTTACTTATTGTTATTTAGAGATTTCTGTCCAAAAACTAGAGTTTGTCCAGCCTGCTTTGGAGTACAAAAGTAGTTTGTTTGTCCACAGGAACTCCCATGTATCCATCCCTCTCCTGAAAATCCTGTTGTATATCTGCCAGCTCTTCCATAGCCTCATCTACCTGTCTTATTCTTCCTGCTTACCTGTTGGTCCTCTGCTATATGGACTTTTCTGAGTGGGCGCTTGCTTATGTGCCGGCTGCTGTGCCCTGTAAATCCATCTTTTGGGGGCACGTAGGTGTTGGTTTGATTCCTATGCTGAAGTCAAAACCTTTTTGTTGCCACATGCAGAGTTTTCAGAGATAAGAGCAGTTTTCACTGGTAAGGAAACCGAAGGCAGTTATTTTTTTCAGAAAATCGGAAGCAAAGCAGTGCTCTTCTGTGTGCATTTCAGACTTGCACCTGTCCTTGTTTAACCTGGCCTGGCAAATGAAGGTAACCGGGGGAGCAATCGCTTCGTAAGTGTGCCTTTTATATCATATTTATTTCATGGTGTCATTTTAGAAGTCCTTCCCAAACATAATGTGAGTTACATTTGGATGTGCAGTTCTTATTGGCTGCACAAATTACTCATTTACAGCAGCTGTTAGGCTGTGCAGCTTAACCTTGCTCTTCATTATGAGGAAGAAGATAATTGTATTGGACATATCCAGATGTTCTCACTTAAGAAAAATAACATGTCTGTGTTTTCTTTACAACCTCTGAGTAAGACTGCTGTGCCCTTTCCAGATACTGGATTAGCAAGTTCTGTGTGAGTTTATCAGTTGTACTTCCTGCTGACTTTCATTTATGCTGAGCCAAAAAATTCCATTAACTTTAGGAAGGAATAGTCACAGAATCCCTGTGTTAGCTGTCTGACTCCACAGCTGCTGTGGTAAGTGCAGGTTGGTAGAAGGTCTTGTCATGGCTTTCCTTCTCCGAAATGGTGCCAACAAGAAGGAAATTGATTGTGAAATCCTGGGTCTTGACAACCCATCAAAGATCATGCAGCTGTTATCCTAGAAATACCAATGACCATCACGACAGAGTCTTCATCAGATTCCTGGCCCCAAACTGCATAGTCTACATCCTCCAGTAAGTATTGTTGGATTAAAAAAAACATGAAGCTAGTGTTAAAAAAATTATTTCTGCCTGTTTTTTTTTTCTCCCATCAATCTCTGCAGTTCTCTGCCTGGGTCCCTTAAAGGTCATATACAATACCTTAAGCAGTTATTTTGTCATAAGAGTTGGATATTTATCATGAACCTTGGCAGCAGCTTTCTCCATCTGTCTTTCAGTATGTTGAAAGCTCATTCCACTACTATTCTTCAGGTACTGAAGAAATATGAAGAAAGCAGAGGCAAGAAAACGCAAATGTCAATACCATCGTGGGGATTTTTTATGGAAGAAACTAGTGCAGACATCCTAAAGAACTTGGCTTTGATTTGTCTCATCCCATACCTAGTATCAGTAAACCACATGGGTGAGCAGAACCCTGCAGTTTGTTGAGGAGGAGCTTGGCTGTACTCACTGTGCAGCAATTACAGAGCTCCTCAGTGCCCTCCCCGGTGCTAGAGACTACTTTGAAAGTGTTCCCTTGAGATGACTAACAAAACCCGCATGGCTAAAGGCAGGAAATGTGGAACTGCAAGATTGTTTTGGAAGGGGGTTGTGGCCAGGCCCAAGAATTCCCATAGTTGATTTGTATGCAGCAGTATGAAAATGTGTGGCTGGAAAGGTGGAAGGTAAGAGTATCCCAATACCACAGAATTAGCAGTGGGCAGTGTTACCAGGTCATATATGCATTGCTGTAGATTATTCATTCTGGAGCAGATCTATAGTAAATTTCAGCTGTAGATGTTTCCTAAGTAAAGGGTGTAATGTAATTTATTCCAATCTGAAATGGTAGCTGCAAAATATTCCAGACTCTGAAAAGTCATTCCTCTAAAAAAAAAGCATTAAAATGAGCATCTTAACTTAGACTATTTAATAATTTTAATCTTCAGCAGCCCTGAAGAGCTGTATTATTTGAATGTCAGATGACTACTTCAGTAAATGAAATATAGGGGAAAATGTGTACCCTCTTTTTGAGGGTAATTATGCTCCAAATGAATGTTTCACCAAGAATTTCACACAAATCCTCAGTTCATTCCAGATAGAAACCTAGTGGCAATAACACAAATAAGAACAGAATTCATCTGAGATTAAAAAAAAATCCACCAGGAAGTGTGGATACTTAGATTACACCCATTAGGGAGGTTAGTCTAGCCATTTAAAATATTATATGGTTCTAGCACCACAGTGAGATGAAAGCAACCCACACCCTGAATTGTGTATAGCAGCATTATCACAGAATCCTTAATGTTGGCAGGGACCTCTGGAGACCATCTAGTCCAGAGACCATCTAGTCCAGCCCCGCTGTTCCAGCAGGGACACCCAGCATGGGGCACAGGGCGGCATCCAGGCGGGTTTTGAAACTTAAGTGTAAAGCTTGAGATTTGTTTTTCACTCCTTTTGCCAGTCATTACAAGATCAAATGACACATCAAGGTCTTGATATTTATGAAAATCTTCATATGCCAAGTTGGATGTGTGTTCTCTGAAAGCTGTTTTCAATTTGGTTTGCTATAAAACCTGTCAAAATTTGAATATTGCAAAGTTGAGTGTCTAGTCCGAGTTAGCCATTTCAGCCCTCTGAGAGGAGCTTATCTTATGCTCCTTTAAAATGGGCTGAGTTCTTTCTGTGGAATGGGATATATGTGTTTCTCTTTCTCTGCATGATTCAACAGAGAGAAAGTGCTTAGGCAGCAAGCTACCAGAATTTTAAATGACTATTTTTAAATGATAAAAAGATAGCATGCATCCTATGCATAATCAAAGTTAACTTCATCTAGCACTTTCCTACATTTACTAAAGACCATATGCTTCTCAACTTTAAAAATTCATTTTATTCATAAAACTAGATATAGTTGAAGTGATAGATTTTTGATTCATTCAGAAAGAAAGCAATAAATTAATATCAATATTTTTAGATGATCTCCTTCTGTGGAGATCTTCAAAACCCACTTGGACGCAGCCCTGTGCCACGTGCTCTAGGTGACCCTCTGTGTGCAGGGCGGGTTGGACTCAATGACCTGTGAGATCCCTTCCGACCTTAAGGATTCTGTGATTCTGTGATTTTGATAAAGGGGTGTCTGTGCATGTCAGGAGAGAGAAAGATTTTTAAAGAGATGAGCTTGAGGAATGGGTTTGATGTAGAGAAGACCTGCCCTTCCAGTCTTCAATATATACGTAGTACCTCACTCCAATCAAGCAAATAAACATATTAATATAGACTGAATGGGTGTAATACAAATGAAATTATTGTGAAAAAGGAGGTTGTGTATCTTTCTCTTTTTGCATGTTAGCTACTAGAAAGTACTGGGATGGTGGTTCACTGCATAGTCAGTTTCTGTAAGTTATTCATAATTGAATAATACAAATTTTGAAATGCTAATATTTCCTTCATGAGAACTCAACTTTCTTTTTCTATTTCCTCTTTCTTTTTTTTTTCTTATCTATGACCTAGAACTTCAGTAGTTGCTTCTGTTGGTTTTAAAAAAAAAAAACTACAATAAAAAAAGGGCAGCCAAATTCGATGTTGAGCCTCTCCAGAACAGTGAAGAACTCGCTCATCGCCATGAATTACAGCACCTCTAGTTGTACAGTATCAAATTAAGTTAATTCACAAATATTTGTAGCCCATAAAACTGTTTGGGGAGTGTTCTGACTTGCTTTTTCAATGATGTTAGATGCCAAATAGTTGGGCAGTCAATTAACTTGAGACTGAAAAAACCCAGGTGGGTCAGCAGGCATGTTTCCTCAGCAAAAGGACTTCAGTATGCAGAGGTGGAGTAGTACAATCCCCCAAAGATGTTACTTGCAAAAAAGGAAAATCTCAGAGAAACTACACCAGGCTTGTAAGTCATGTTTAGCTCCCTGTAAGTGCTGTAGCATTACATCAGGATTTCCCCTGGGCTTTGTGAAAATATTTATGTTTTTAAAAGAAGGGAGGCCTTGAGGGAGAAACAAGAAAACTCATAGAATATTGCTATTTTAGTCTTTTGGAAGAAGCATTTAAACTTGTGATGATATTGCCTGTGTAGAGGGAGGGAGGGAGGTCTGTGACACATTTTGACTTGGTAGTGCCAAGGACAAACTGGAAACAGTAAAATGTGAGCAGATGAAGCCAAACCTCAAAGGCAGGAAAGCAAGTTGAAGGTTTTTTTGCATCCAAAAGAGTTTTGCAGTGGTTTTGTCTTGTTTTGCTCAAGTTAGGCAATATTTCCTTTACAGTTTGACTGAGAATAGCATTAAATAAAGTTAGCAGATAGTATAGATACAGTTAAACTGGTTTTGCTGCATTGCATGGATTCAGCTACAGCACTCCAAAAGTGATTAATACCAGCTGTTACCATGCAGAGAAAGAGAATAACCTATATTGATATAACTGCATGTATAATAGTTTAGTAATTTAACTGTTTTTATAATTAAACAATGTATACCGACCCATTCCTCTTTCCTTTGAAATCTGAAGGTGTATTCCCTTGCTGTAAATGTCACTAGGCCAAGGGACTTTTACAAATGAAATCTTACTTAAAATTTGACACTATGTTATTTTATGGACGGGGCATTACTCTTCCTGTCCTACTGGCAGCTGCCCTGATGTACTTTGGTGTTGATTGATAGTTGCACCATTTCTGATCAGACAGTGGTTGCAGGATGTGGCTTGCGAGGATGCAGGGCAAAGAGGCTCTGCAGTTCTGCATCATGCAAGATCTGCATCATGCAGAAAGGAGGAGAAGTCGCCTTACTAGGGCTGCTGATGGAGGATTTGGCAGAAGGTATTTTTCAATCAGACTACAGAGGGGTGCTGGTTTCCTATTGTTTTACTCGGAGGACTGAATAATAAGTGTCTACAAGGAGTGATAGGAAATGTAAGAAATGTTCTGAGTAATCTTCAATATCTAAAGATTTGTGGAACACCTCTATGAAATATTTATTTATTTATAATTCGCAGATGGAAAATGGGTGGCTACTCCAAGCTTTGGTTGTTAAGAACTGTCGGTAGATCATTCAAACAAACAGCATGAAGGAAAATTATACTACATGAATCAAGTTTTGCAACAGCACAAACAAGATGCTGTAAACTATTTTAAAATTACGAGATATTGAAAAGTCTCACAGAAACAAAATGCCTGGCAATGGAGATCTCTTGCTAGTGTATTTACACACAGATGGATTTTCTTTCACAGTTACAAGGGGCACCATCATGTTGAGCTTCCAGTGTGCAGTGCCCAGGATGTTTGCCATGGGGGATGCAGGATGTTTGCCATGGTGGGACATGGCCAGCAGGCCAGGCTAGTGGCTAGAGAAGGAGGGAAGGTGGCACGAGGCCTTTGGCATCTGGCAGCACCAGCGAGTGCTTCTGGGGACAGACGGGCTGCTGGAGGTGGGAGAGCTGTGTGAGGATCTCGTGGTTATTCCCCACTGGAGTGAGAGTCTCACCCACAGCATGGGTATCTGAGCTGTCAGAACAGGGAAGAGGAGCTGCTGCCTCTGCCATTCATTTAGACTTTGTCATTTTACCAGATTTTAGGGCCCTTGTTAAGCTACTTTCAGCATGCATGGGCACGACTCTCTCCGAAGCCCAGAGAGAGAGAGGAATCTTTTATTCCACCTTAGTGAACTCCCTATACCATCAGCACCTGAGTAGTGTGGTAAGTCATGTGAATGGCATGTGTCACATACAGTTTGTTCTTCCTCTCATCCTCTTTCCCAGTGAGTGAACTGTGTTGTAAGCCTAGATAATTTCTAAAAGCTGATTTTTAGGTCATGAACACGAGACTGGGCAGATACTGTGTTTGTCTGGTTTACGGATGAAATTCTCATCCATATACCTTACCGATACTCTACCTATCATCTTGCAACAGCTGTTTGTCTCATGGGCCCCAAAAAGTTTGCAAAC
>JAVCKT010012708.1:0-12826 GCA_032273925.1 Rhynchotus rufescens | reverse complement strand
TGCCTCCCTTGAGGTCTTTATAGGCACTGATCAGAATGGCAGCTCTGATCTTGAGTGTATCAACTAGGTCCTCCCAGTTTGATGCAATCTGCATATCTGAAGTGAATGATACTGTCACCACTTCCATTGATAAAGACGAACAGGTCTAAGCACAGGCATCTGTGATAGTCCCCTGATTGTCCCCTGATTTGAGTCCTCCACAGAGCATGATACATCAGCCACTAGCTTCTGGCCCCAACCCCCCCCCTTTTTTTTTTTTTTTTAATCCTTCTAGTATTCAGCCACAGCAACCTAAGTTGGATACAAAAATATTCTGGGAGAGCGTGTTCAAAGTTATACTACAGTATGAGCTAAGTAACAGCCGTGAGTGCCCACCCCCCACAGATCCAGGCATTTTACCAGAAAGAATCAGCCTGGTCAAGCATGATCTATCCCTGGTAACATAACACACAAGCTGTTCACAGTCACTAAAGTAAACAAATAAATAACATACTTCATTAATGCAGAATAAGGTTAACAGAAACACAAAGCAAACCTTTGCTCTGCTCAGCAGTAGGAAAGCTTCTAGTGGAATGCCAGTTCCAGGCTCTGGCACCACATTTCAAGATATGTGAGAAATATCTATATTAAAGTGATAGTGCTGACTAAAAGGAAGAAAGAAAAACAAACAAACAAACCCATCACACTTCACTACACAAAACGAAGATCACTTATACTAAAGACTGGGGCTCTAACGCAGCACCTAATAAGAAAGCTTTTGCAAAGTCTACTCTCCTGTTTATTCTGGACATCACAGTCCTATCCTCAATACTCTAAAACCTATCCTGAAGATGACTGAGGAAAAACAATTTGTAATAGGAAAAACAGTGAGACATTTCAAGAGACTGTCATTGAAACTGAACAATCTTCTTTCAGAGCCTGGGCAAACATCTGCCAGAAATGACAGAGATACAGATGACCTTGTGTTGGATCAACAGAGCTGATATATGACCTAAGACATTCACATTAAAAAAAAAAAGATGATTTCAAAATGATTTAGTACTTATCAGAATTTTGGTAATCAAAAATTTGATATCACTTTCCATCACAGATTTTTCTGCACTGCTGATTTAACTGGATTTTTGGAGATATCTGAAGAATATAAACCATTATGTCAGATCTTACAATAAACACAAAATGCTTAATTCACATTTCACTACACTGCTCAAGGGTTTTTTTTTTTTCCTCTTTACCATATAAGCATAAAGCTATTCAAGAGATTCCCCACTAAGCATTTTTCCAAAACAGTGTTTCTTATATGAAGCGGAATTCCCCTGGAATAGCTTACCAATAGGAGGGAACAAAGAACGCTCTTTCCAGGGCCTGCCCACCAGGGCGACGCCCCAGTCCTTTCCATTGCCATTAGCATCCCCAGCATCCTGGCCCCAGGCCGATGTCTCTGTCTTCCTCTTCCCAGCTGTAGCTGAGGACACAGATGTCCATTTCTCTTCCCCTACACCAATTTGTGAGGAGATTTTTACAGGCTTCTCGTTCCAGCTTCCTCCATTTACAGTATGGCTTTCATTCAACCCTGCAGAAACTTAAAAGCATTTCAAAAGTGCTATGTAAACAAGAGCTGGATGAAGAACTGAAATACTATGCACATATACTTAACAGTAAAAAAGCATGTACAAACAGAAAAAAGCACGCACAAAAGAAGAGCAGCTTTGCTACACAAGTGGAATATGGGAGAGCTGCTGCTCTCTCAGCTGTTTTTCCAGTTCAGATGATAATCACCATCTGTCTTCTAACTTGATGAGCGAGGAAACAACAGCACCAAATTACCCTTTATTCTACGTCCTCTTCTTTATAGGGCTAGCATCTTGTGGTGACCACTGACTCAATATAACAATAATAATTAATAACAAAGGGGGAGGGAAGAACAGACTGCAAACGTTGCTAGGTCATTTCTGCTACCCAGCAGGGAACGAGCAACTGATGGGGATGTGGGAAGGCCATACACTGAAAAGGAGACTGCCTCCTGCTTTGTAACACTGGTGGCCTCAGACACTTTGCAAGCAGGATTTAAAAACAGAAAAAGGATCAAGGAGTAGGAAATGCTTCTTAAACACTATAGGGACTTTGAAAAGAAGACAGCCATCATACTCCATAGAATCCATAAAATCTAAAGAAAAAGAATACTTTATAAGCAATGTATTTTATGCTACACTAATACAAAAGACAAGTTTAAATCTATGATAGTAACTACCAGTTAGAGTTTAATGTATATTTTGAAAGGACTCAATAGTATATCAAGTAATACAGTAAAAAGGATTTCATAATGAACCTTAATGTTTGTGCAAAATCATCCAGAACACTCAGTATGATCTACATATTGCAAACAATTCTCAACAGTGAAACTGCTGATTTAAACTTATTAAAAGTTATCTGCATAGTGTTAAGCATAACAGTCAACCAAGAACTGAGGCTTGATTCAGTCAACATCATATGCCAACAAAAGGCATGATGGCCATGACAAAAATGACAGACTAAATCTTTTAGTTCTCAAATATATTCATTTACCAGGCAACACAAACCTGCTACATTCAAGGCAGCCTTATTGGCAGGGGGAGCATAAAGTGCCCAAGTAGCTTGAGGAGGCTAATCTTATTTCCAAATCCAGACATACACAAAGTCTCAAATTCCATTCTTAAAATCACCATCCTCTCTCTATACATCTTCAGAGCATTTGTTTTTGCAAGTCAATGTCCTCTATGGATACTATAATGCCTTAGGGGCAGGCAACAAGTAATGAACATAGAGAAATCGAGTTGAACCTTGATGGATAAAAATTCTGTGACCTTGCAAGAAGGTAGTCAAAGCCCTGAAGCAAGAAATTAGATTAATCTGTTTATCAGACTAGTCTCTCATCATTAACATTTACCTTCTCTATGACTGGCAATGTTTCACGGGATCACAGAAAACTTAAGGTTGGAAGGGACCTTTAGAAGTCACCTAAGCCCAGCTTCCTGCTCCAAGTAGGTAGAGCTGGAAGATTACACTACATTATCCAACTTCTGGAAATCACAAAGGCTGGAGAGTTCACAGAATCTCTGGAAATATGCTGAAGAGCTCCTCTCCTCATGGCTAATCAGAACATCTCTTACTCAATTTAAGCACTGCCTCCTATCCTCTCGTTATGCATCTCTGAGAACAGTATGGCTCCTTCCTTCTGTGATGTATTACAAAAAGTCTGCACGTGCAGTAAGTCTTGGAAAAACAGTTTCATTTTCTGAAATGCATTTAATAACTGCTGACTTAATTACAAAAACTACTTTTGGTTAAAGCAACACTACTAATGTTGACTTAACGTACAGCTAGGAATGCAAAAGAACTATCCTGATTTAATTCTGACAAACTAATTCACTTTAAACACTGCAGGCGCAGTTTCTTTCATTAAAAAATCCCTCCCACCCAAAAGCTGGTATTTTTGAACTCTACTGCAGTATTTACATTAAGATTTTCTTTGAATAGACAAGTAGTTGCCATAAAAAGTAATAAATTTCACAAGGTTAGCATGAGGATTCTTAACTGATCTAGCTGCATAAAGTTCCAGATCAATAGCTGTAGACCATCCTGCACCGACTAGTGGTGGTTTCACTTTTGTACAGCACTTTGAGTTTATTAGGATGCCTAGTAATAAAAGTTTTTTACCTTGTGGAATGGCTGACTCTCCCTTTGTGGTTTTAGAGTTGCTAAGTTGCACATTCAGAAGTGTGTCACCTAATCAAGAGGTGGAAAAAGAGTAAGTTTTGCAAACAGCAACACTTGTAAAAATAAGAGCACTCATTACTAATATGATTGGGCATTGGGGGGAGGGGGAAGTGCAATGATGTCTTAAAGAAAATTAAGGCATTACTAGGAAGCTTTAGAATAAAACTAAATGTTCTGATTTGAATTATCTGTGCTTGTTTTACAGACAGATCAAGTTGAAAGCTGACTTAGGACCTATGAATCAATTAAATGCAGTTTTAAACAATTCCAGCTAGTTCCCCAGAAACTCAAGACAGGCTGCAATTTCCAAGCAAAGAACTAAGTATTTCAGAAACATACAGATTCTTTAAACTTTCACCTTACCACAAAAAGGCTAGATATAGCTAAATTATATTCAAATTAGTCTGGTACAGTCTGATCTATAAGAGCACATGGACTCTCTCTACAGTGGTTACATAAGTCCTGGAGAGCCACAGAATATATGAACAGCAACAGTTAGCACTTCTTGAAGCTATTTGTATGTAAAGATGCAGAGAGAGAAAAACAAGACAAAAAAAAAACTCAAATAAGAACAAGTACACACTCAAAGATGCCAAGTGACAGCAAAAAAAAAAAAAAAAAAAAAAAACCACACAGCAGGAATTTAACTCATAACTCTCAACATACCGTTACAAAGTACAAGACAGCAGTTAGACTCATTTTTTCCTACCACTTCCCTAGAACGTTAAAGCTTCTTCTACTTTTAAGTATCAAAGTGTATCAATAGATTAAAAGCACATAAAAGTCTAAACTGTTTGACTGTGTCTCTTTTAGCCTCTTAAACTACTTCTCTATCACAGAGAAATATGAGTTGCTGTACCTGCCTCTATCTACCCAACCCATGACTTTTCTGAAACACTAGTAGCCATAAAAGCTAAAACTTTGCCACTCCTTAATTATAATAATTGCTTATAGCTATTAGCTGTAGCAGTTACTATAACTGGTTACTAAGTCTCAGTTAGATATTGCTGATAATTATGAAGAGGTTTAGCATAGGTGTTAATAAATCAGATGCTGAAGCAAAAGTCTCCTTGCTAAAGCAGTTAAAGGCTTGGGAGGGCACTCATGTGCACAGTCTTCCTGCAAGCAAGCAGCCAGGAAACAGGCACAGAGCTGGTGCTGCCTTGGAAGTCTCCAGGGGCACAACAGGCAGCGTCAGCAGCAGCACAAATGGAGAAGAATGGGCAATTCTAGCTACCAATATATCACTTCTCAACTGGGAGAGCACTAGTATGGAGGCCAGTGCTTCAGCCACTAATTCCCATTTCTCTTCAGAATTTCCTAGGAAAGTGTGATTCAAAAAGGAAACAGTAGGGCACAGAGGGGGCAAGTTCTATGCAATGTGAAGTATCTTTAAATAGCTTGAAATGGTTTCTCAAGAAATGATTTTTCTCAGACCTTCCCTATATATCCAGGATACATCAAAGATGTATCCTACTTGACACATTCAAAATACATTATATTTCTAGTTTTGACACCTCTCATACCTTTATTTTTTCTGAGACCAACTGGAAGTGAAGGTGCAGGCACCAGTTGTTCAATGGAAACAGCAACTGCATTTTCCATTCCCTGGAGATTCAACTCTCCCGAGCCGGTGTCAGTCAACACCTTGTCTCTCTTACGCTGTTGTCGCTTTTCTCTGTTACTGATTTTAGTTTCCCAGGTTCCTAAAATACCCCCCAAATAAAAACATCACCAAAGAAGTTAGAAAGTAAATGGGAAAAAAGGTTGCTTCAGATCAATTCAGATCAGATTTTATTGAAAGAGTTGCAGGCATGGCAGTCAACTTCAACATTAGTGTGACAGCATGAGCAATTCACTGAGTACTTTTTCTGTTTGCAGTGCAACAATACTTTGCTTCATAGACAAAAACAAACAACTTGAGGGCCCTACTATTCATGTCTTCTCAGGTTTTGCAGGTTTAATTATAAGAAAATAGTTGAAGTTGAATGATCTTATTTCAAAAGTCAAATTTCCAGGTATAACACACAACCACGGAGTTATTACAAAATGAGTTTCCCATGCTGCCTTATGAAACATAAGAAGTAATTCTTAAAAAGCGTTTAAACCAAAATACACGACTATTTTTGTGCATGTGTTCAGTACCTTCATCAACTTCCTTTCCATCCAGACGTGATGGATCCTGAACGGCTTTAGCATCTCCCTTTGATTTCTTTTTCTTCTTTGACTAGAATAAAAATAACACATTATCTCAATAATTACTTTCTGATCACATATTGATTTAGAATATTAAAAAAAAAAATCAGAAGCAAATATAAAAACAAATTCCCTGAATAACCCTCTGTATACGCAATCCCTTTAAAATGAAGGGAATATTACACAATACCGATTCCAAAATAGAAATCAGGCCTACTGGAGTAACACGAAGGAATTGGGCAGTATACAAATGATGAGGCAATTGGGTACTTCTGCAACCAAGCACAAGGACTGGTGGAGACTCCACTCTAACACAGACACAGAGGAATATAAACAGTTTGGTGAGAAACTCCACTCAGACATAACCAAATTTGTACAAAAAGAAGCATAAAATTAGATACTGAGGAACAAAAAAAAGTCAGTGATGCCTTAAAGTGGGAAGAGGATCCCAGCATGGAAAATTACTTTGAAGGAGAACAGTGATGAGAGTTTACAACATATATTCATATATATTTTTTTTTAAATTATCACCAGCTTCTGCTGCTTGGCTATTCAAGCAGAGCTAAATGAATAGATGCATTTATTTCTGCAAGCTGCTTTGGTGCAACAGAGAACAATATACCATTTTAAAGAGATGACTTTGAGAAAAACATGTACAAAAAATACGATTCAAAGAATTGAGATGACATGTATCACAGAATGCCTCAGGGTTTAATCTTTTAATACGCTAATATGAAAGTGCTGGTTACCTGCTTTCTAATGTGCTGGTAACAATATTAGTTATCCTTTTGTAATACATGCTAATATTAGAATAAGACTGGTAACTGATGGCTCATGGTCAGCTTTTTACAGAGGTACAGACTACATGATTTGCTAGCCTTAGCTGCCCAAGAAGACTATGAAAATGCTCTAGAACTCAGGGCTGGTAACAGCTAAATTACCACATCTGCAATACAGGTCCCACAGTGTCATGTAGCACCTCTGAGCTTGCACGTCCAAAGCACATCATAAAACTTGAACACAGTTGCTCAAACAGACAGAGCTTAGTGCAGCATTAGAGCACAAAAAGAAACAAAAACCCTCCCTGTTTATTTGCAGGGCTGCCCTAGCACGCCTGCAAGCACTTGGAGTGTTTATTTGAACAGATTCAGCTCACAGCTTGCTGAAATAAGGTATCAAACAACATGGAAACACCCACACTGATACAGCTCACCTATGTGCTCTGTAAACTACCCTTTAACCAAGCACTGACTACAAAGCTTCAGCACTCCCCTCAAAAAAAAGCAAGCTGCTTTCAAAAGCAATCTGAAAAGAATTGGTTTTAAGAGTACGAATAAACACAGTGATTTGCAAGAGTATATTCTTAACACGGAATTAAAAAGGAAAATGGACAACATTAAAAAACTACCCTCATCTGCAAGCAGCAAATGATAAGTTGGTAAGTTTGTGCCAAAGTCTTCTACTCTCCACTACATTTATAATTTCAGAATCCTTTGGCTCAAAAAAATCTAACTAATCAACTTTCTTAGATGTCAAGAGAACTTAAAAAAATCACTTTGGAAGTCTCTCAAATTGCTATTTAAGATGACTATTCTTCCAAGTTGCAACTCCAGTTACTGAAAAAACTAGTTTCTACAAAAGTATTGATGTCAATTTGACACTTCTCATTGTATTTTCTCAAAACTACTAAGCATATTTACGTTTAGAAATAAAAGAATTTTAAATATTGAAAATATATTTGCTTTCCTAGACAGAGTTACTGGAACTTGGCACTTCAATTTATTCTCTGCCTGTCATCCAAACTAAGTACAGTAACAGTCGCTATTTCTGCAACACAAGTGATGGAAGCAGCAGAGTCATTAAATATGAGTAGATAAACCAGCCCATCATTTTCCAACAGCCCCTTTTATTCAAGGGAGCTTAAAAAGATGCCAGTGTTGGCTCTGTTACCAAACTACACGTGAGGAATCTGCAGTCCAGTGCAGCCATAACTTTAAAGTCTATCTCACGCATGAGCCTCAAAGCAAGAAGAAGCATATAAAGCAATCCTTTCTTCATCTCTAGTAGCCTATTTCTAGTATCAGGAGAAAGCAGTTTTGTGCATCTGCTAACAGAATTTGTTAATTAAGTTATTAATAATTAAGTTATTACAACTTCATCTAGAAAATCACTTCTTACAAACAAGACAATATATTTAGGAAAAAAATTGGGGAGGATCAAATGAACAAATCCCCCCCAAACAACACACCCTGCACTGCTCGAGGTACAAAAAAGAAAAGCAGAGAAGGGAAGACCTCACCCAAAATGCTGATAGACACAATGAAATCTTATATCATATGAAAAGTCCCTGTTATAACACCATGCAAACCTTTTTTTGCTGCCAAGCAGTACAAAGTGAAGCACCTACATGGGATCCCTTAAAATCTGTGAAGGCCCATAATGTTGCAAATGCAATGGATACTACGAGTGCCTTAATCAAATAATTAATGCCTATCAAGTTACCTGCACAGAACTTAAAGAAAGGTCTTGGGGCTGTTCTTAACTGAAGCAAATGTGCTCAGTTCGTGCTTCCCTCAGCTGAGTAGTGCTGTTGATTTCCAGGTGCTGCAGTTCAGCTGAGCATTTCAAAGTTAAAAACTCCATGTCTGCTCTCCTGTGCTAAGGCTAGAGGGTAGCGGGGTAACACCATCCCTACCTGGAAATCTTCTCAAAGTACAGTGAAAGTTGAGAAATAAAAAAAAATAGAGATTCCTTCACATTTTATTCTCTCCTCGACAAAGTACAGAGTCAGCCTGATACGTGTTTCATGGAAAACAGGAAGAAGTGGGCACGGTGAAAGCTTAAGGCAAAGCCACTTCAGGAAACTCTTTTATTTGCCACTTTAAAGTCTTCCAGAACTTCTGTAGTCCTACAGTCAACTAACAGGATAAAGTCTGTTGGCCAACATACAAACTACCTACAAAATAACTCTTTACTTATAGTAGATGTATTATGTGAAGAGAATTAATCAATTCTACCAGTTGAATACTACCAGAACATAACTGGCAGCCCTGGCTTCACTACACAGCCCAGGAGATGTATTATGTCAGAAATCCAGGCTAGTAACAAAATTTCATGCATAACATTAGCAAAATTTATCTATGTCAACTAGAATTGACAGCATTTATGATAAGGGTGGAAGAAGTCAGTCCTTACAGTGCAAAAATACAACACTGGCATTAATGCAGCTACATTTTAAATAAAGCTACAGACCCAGCTTTAAATTCAGCTGTTTCATTTGCATAACAAGAAGCTGCCAGCAGACTTCAAAGACCCATTTTGTCATCAGAAATTAAGAGCTCTAATCACTAACGGCTAGATCTGACAAAAGAAATACCCAAGAACATGCTTTTATTCTTTGAATAGAGGTCCCACTACTGTTAGATCATTTACAAGCCCCTTAACAATAACATCATTATATTTTATCTGCACAGAAGCCAGCAAAGATTAAACAAACTTTATTATATAGACTTAGGGTGAAGAGAAGTTTCCACCTTATTTGTTTTGATTTATACAAACATTCCATGATAAGGCGTAATCTCTGTTAAAAGCAAACAATCAAAACAGTTACTTAGCACTTTCCTTAGAGTTCCTTTAGCTCCTTTCTCACGGAAGACGACTTCAAATCACAAGCAGGGTTTTCAGATATAGAAATACATCTATAGAACACATATGAAATTCTGATATGTTGTAATTTTAAATGCATAACTGACCTTCTCATTCTTCTTTTCTGCATCCAAAGGCTGCTTTACATTTTCTCTACGAACCGTCTGTATTACTTCATCTTCAGATACATCAAGGATAGACTGCCCATTAGGCTGTATAAACAATTAAAATTGAATAACAAAAAATGAGGTGGAAGCAGATAAAGCAAAATTCAAATTACGGGTCTACTGAAATACAACCGTTCATTGACTGAAAAATACAAGATTATTAAATAAATCAAACACACTAAATTGGACAGGCACTCAAAATACTCACTGCAGTTCTATATTAACCAAATGTGTGAATGACAAAAAGAACACAGAAGCCTACCCATCTCTTAGCAAGCCCATTAAACACTTGCTATATCAAAACATAAATTTCTAAAAACTGCCAGCTGTATGTGCCATAAGTTATCTAATTAAAAGAACACAATTAACACTTAGCAGCAGTTTGACAACAGGCTCATTAAAAAAAAAAAAAATCTAGCTTAAAAAATGTCTCTGCTTTATTCTCCAAAGACCTGGGCAAATATCTAGCAGGTGACTTGCTCCACAAGCTCTATTTCATAGCAGAATAGACAGTAGCAACTGAACATGAAGTATGAGCAAAGGACATGCTGCTCTTTTCTTCAGATGGATGGATTCATAGACATTCATCACATTTGTCTACTACTCTCCCCTCGCAAAATATTAATGGGAAGAAAATCACCATAAGTTACTTTGATAAAAATTCCAGACAATCATTAGATTAGTCATCTTCACCTCGGATAACCAAGGTGTATGCCTTAGCTTACATAAATACATAGACAAAACCGTAATTACAGATTTTGTCTGAAGTCACAGACAATGCTAACCTCACTCACAGTTTTTTAATATTGTGCTCAACCCCAGAACAGACAAAGATATGTTAAGTATTATACAACTGTAAGTATTACACTGCTGTTAGAAATGAATCTCACTAAGTCAAAGGCAACTGCCAAAGGAAGTAATTGATACTGAGTGCAAACAAATTTCTGGTTCATAATGAATCAGATACGTAATTTTCAATCTTTAATTTCTTAAACATGAAGAATTAGACTGCTTTGCAACTGCTCTAATGTCTGGAGCCAATGCATTCTCTGTGCAAAGATGCCTTTTCATATTTAAATAAAATATAAACACACACATGACTTTCTGATGTTTTGTTTATTAAGAAACTACCTTAATTTCACAGCACACCAATTTGATTGCTTTAAAATAAAACAAAGGTCATATTACAATGACCTTTGCTAAAGGAGTAGCTTAGTAAGAGCTACTCCTTGAAAGACTAGATCTGAATTAGAGTATTAAGTCTTGCCATAGAACATTATACTTTCAAAGCACCCTTGACATGGTTTCACCAGTGCAAAAATCAGTATTGCCTGGTGTAATTAGCTAGCATGCCAACTTCTGATTTTGCAACTATTATTAGAAATTGAAAGATCAGATTACCCAACCCCTCCACTCTTCTCCTGCAAAGAAGGTAATTTTAAAATAGCTATTTTACATCTAAGACACACTTTATCTCTCTAGATATTCTGAGAATGGAGGCTCTTTTAAAGACCTGCACCTCAAAAGCTCTATGTACAGTTCCTCTCATCAAATCTCTCTGTCATTGCTTCTACGACCACACTAAAGATCTGATGAACAGTCTTCAAAATAACTTGTTCCCATTAACATTTCCTGAACCTCTCTACATTCTCCAGAATCCACATAACTTGTGCCAGGGGCTTACAACCAATTTTCTTGGTATTGCATACACAGAATTTGGCTGTTGTGAAATGATCCCAAATTACTGTACAAACTATAAATAACTTAAATTTGAATGACAGTTTCTTTACTTCTCTCAAAATCATCTATTTCTCAGAGGACTTGTTCTAGACTAACTCATGCCCATTAAGAACCCTCAGGATAGATTCATCCACATGACTCTGTAAAATCACTGCCTAATCATGTGATCATGTTGACAATGACCATTAAAAACAAGTTTAAAAGCTGGTACTTTCATACATTTTTCCCTGCACACTCACAATATTTATCTTTTCAGTAGAAGGTTTCCATATTTAATTTCTGCCCACAGATGAATCATAGAACTTTGGGCAAAATTTGTGCTCATTTTTGCATAAACCAAGACAACAGCAGACCTAGGAAAGGGAATGGAGGAGAAGGGGAAAGCTGACCTACAATCTTTTAAAAATACAACTAGAAGCATAAAAGATTGAAGTTTAAAATGTCACAGCAAAACACTAACATTCCACCAACAATATTAATTCAGTCAAATTTCACAATGTTGTAACTATACTCCGTCTTCTCTCTCACTCCTTAAAGCTATAGTGAAAATGGGAAACAAAAGTAATTTCTGAACATTTTCAAACTGCCTGCTGATTCTAAGGGTTTATTTAATACTTCTTTGAGTGCATTAAGTTGCAGTGCTGGTCCTTCAGTTCTACATCATTCTCCAAGAAATAGCACTGAAATTGCTACCATCTGCCTCCTGAAAGGCTAAACTAGTCAAAGCCCTTCAATACAAAGATGGACATACTTGAAATGCTCTGGGCCAATGAAAGATTTTGTCCATCACTACTTTCTCAAAATGTTTCTTGAGTATTTGAGCTAGGCAAATTCCTCTTTGAGCCCTGGACAAATGCAATCATGGTTCTACTTCTCTAGCAATTGGAAACTTAACATATATAGTTAGCTTTAAGACAGACTGTACAAAACTTTTTCAAAGTGTAATAACAATATGAAGAAAAATAACACATACAAGGATGTGAAGTAGTAAGGCTTTCCAAAAGAAAACCAATGCTTTTAAAAACTAAGTTTCAATGCCTTTATTGTTAAGATATTCTTGAAATTATACAAATTGCATTGTTAGATAGAATTTTTTTTATCTACAAATAGGTGGTATGCATGACTTCCTGAAAATATGAAGTAGAGAAAAATGGTTATTCTTAATTTATATAGTGGTTTTCAGATTATCCAGAAGCTCTGGTAAGAATAAACGTTCAATAAAAAGAGGTGAAACTAAAAAGCAGCAGAGGGAGGCACAAGAATTTTTCACAGGGGAAAGGAATCAAAGAAAAAAAAATCAAAGCTGTTACTTGGGAGTGGAAAAA
>JAVCKT010012707.1:12491-25738 GCA_032273925.1 Rhynchotus rufescens | reverse complement strand
GTAACGGTGCTTGAGGGATGTCATTAAAGGGTTACAAATACAGGCTGGCTGCAAAGACTGTGATTAGTGAAATACTGCAGGGTTTAGTGCAGCCAGTCACTGTCCTTCCGCACATACAGAAGTGGCTCAATGTACATATCGAAGAGGCAGAGGCCATGTATTTTGCCCTGAAAATATCCGTATTGTTTAAATATTTGTCTTTGCTATTTGTTTAAATATATCTCTATTTTAAAGGACAAAAATGAGCATGTGAAATGTTTCTCTTGAGGACAGCTGGAGCCATTGAAACACGTTGCTTGAGTGTGTTGGTAGATGCACCGTTCTGTCTCTTGTGTTTTTACACAGATCCTACAGAAAGACTGCATCACTGAAGTCCTGTATTTATGCAGGCAGAGCAGGTAAATAGATCCTGAAACGCCTCTTTAAGGGCACAGGTACCCATTGCACAAACACTAATTAGCCTATGCAAATGCTGAGTGTCAGGGAGGAAATACAGCATCCTTTGAAAATTGATCCCCTTAGACCAAGTTCTGCCCTTGAATCACAATTCCCATTGATGGGTTGTGTATGAATACATTTGGCAAGGGAATTTCATCCTCAGAATTCCCTCTTTTCTCTGACTTCCTGCTTCATCTCTTACATTAAGTTTCCATATTCTCTTCATTTATCTAATATGAATATTTGCACATTGCTCCATTAGAAGGAGACTTTTCTGAGTTAATTTCCCATTTAAAATCATTATTCTTGAAAACCATTTAAATGTGATGCCTATCGTAAGAAAATAAAAAGACATGGCTTTATTTCATTCATTGTGCATTTGGCAGAATTTTGATAGGACATTTTTAGAAACTAACAGTTGTGTCCAGATACAGTTACAACTGGAAAGATCATTTTGTCCCTGTGGTCATAGAAATGGAACACAGATAAGCTGCCTAAAATCTCTAACTATGAGCAAATACCCCATATATTAACTTGTGGCCCACTGGAAGTGCATATTAGGCTCTACTCAAATAATCAGGAAAAAAAAACAGGACTTGGGTGAAACAAATCAGCTGGAGGCAGCTGGGATTGATTTTTTTTTAAAAAAAATATGTAGTCCCATGGGGGTGATTTGACATGGCCCCCATGAACAGAACAGGCAACCGTTTCTAATGACCGATCTGTAAGTGGCATCATTTAAAAGTCATAAAGTTAGAGGGCCTTCAACGCCAAGCTGGGTTGCTGCTTCTTTCCCAGTTAAGTAAATGGCAGATTCCCCACAGGCGTCAGGGTGCCGCCTATTTGCTGTAAGAACACATCTAACATCGGAATGAATATGTATTTATCTACACGCTTTCAGAGCGTGCATGTAGGAACAGCTTGTAAAACACTCCTCTGATCTAATCCTGCTTCTGACTGGGGTGTTGCAGGAGCAGATCGTTTAAATGCATCAATTATGATAATTCAAATCCCCCAAATTCTGCGTTATGCAGCAAATATGGAAATGCCTCATTTATTTGCTGATGTCAGATTTTTAGGGGATACCAGCACTATATTGTTACAGTTATTGCAAAGCCTGTACTGGGAATAATCACAGAGTTTTGCTATCTGTGGCAATTTTTGGAAAGCAGCTTGTGATGGACTATTTAATGAAGCAGAAAGTGGAGTTAGGTTTGTATTATAGGAGAATAGTCAAAAGAAATGAAATCTCATCCTGAAAAGAAACCCCCTCCCCAACTTTCTAACTCCTCTTTTCCTTCATATGTCTTCATTTAAATGTAAATAGCAGCGTCATCCATAATGCAATAAAAAAAAAGCCTTTTTTTTTTTTCTGGGAAACAATAATGAGGGTAAATTTAAGTAATTTCATTTTTGTAATATGATAATCCTTTTCAATGCTCATGGTAATGTTATGATAAAGGTTGATTTAAAAATTATTATTTTTGGATGGGGATGTATTTTTGGCTTTCTAATCCATAACGTAGAAAGAGGAATCCTGAATTCACTCTAACTCTGGACAGGTGCTGCCCTTGGGGACAGTAAATTCAGGAGTTTCCTCTAGGCTCTACTCAGCTCACAGAGCAGATAGCCCCTAACATTACCTGCAACTTGATCCTGTCCCAAAAAGTCACCTGCATTTTTATGAGTCTATAAACATGGTAGCATGGAGCTTGTGGGAGCTTTTCTTGGCATTTATGTGTGAGAAAATTTCATCTGCTGCATACTGGTTGCAATCATCTAATTTAATGACTGAAGCAACACCAGAGGAGATGGTGAGGAAGTTCTTGGACAAGCATCATGGTTAAATATACCCCTGTCCTGACTCTCTAGCCCAGTCTGGCCCAGACCATACAAAGGATGCTAGAGTGCTGTTAGTGTGAGTAAAAGAAAATTAATCAAGGTCAAGTGGTTAATGTAACTTTTATTAGACAGCAGAATATCAATGGATAAACTTCTTGGTGGGCAAAAAGGAAAGGGATCCTGCTTGTTTCAAGTGATTGGCCAAATGTTCCCCTCTATCCTTGGCTGTTTCTGAGTCTTTTGGCCTAAGTGGAAATAAGCACCAGCCTTCCAACCATATAATATATCTAGTATAAACGAGTGGGAAGATTTAAAAATTGGAAGAGACCATTTTATGTGATTGGTATTATGAGCGTTAGTGTTATTTTCAGTACTACTTCATTATTACTATTATCAGTAATTATGCTACTACTATTTGTAACATGTATAATGTTTACTTGGCTGTATCTAACTTTTTTTTCTCTGCAAATACATACCTTAAAGGATATTTCATGTTCATATCAATAGCTTTGATTGCTTCTTCCAATAGTGTTATTTGAGTTTTTGATGTGCATTTCAAAACCTCTTTTAACACACCCAAAGGACAACGCTAAAGAATAATCAAGATGGTCACTGCAGTATAGCATAGGTATATATTACCTGCATTTTGCTTTTCTTTCTTTTGCATATTTTTACATTATGAGACTTTAATTAGCACATTAAATACAATAGTTTCCCTTTATGAAGCCAGAAGGGTTTTCTTTGCAGTGAGAATGAGTACTTCAATTACCCTCCTACTAATGGGTAAAACGTAATTAATATTATCTTGAGGCTAATTTTCCTTTATGCTGCCATTCTCCATAAGCCAAACATCATTCTCTGGAAAAAGTCAATGTGTCACTTTTATTAGCCCAGTTTGCACTTTAACACTGAGAAAATTAATTCAAGATACATTAGCATACTTAACTTGAAATTCAATGAAATGATCTGATGACAGAAGATATCTCTAACAGGTCTTTTATGAAGTCAGGCATTTTGGATATGGAAATACTTGATAAATGGAATTGTGTTTATCTGTAGGCACTTTATGGAAAAGACACAATGCCAAAAGTGTTTTTAAACCATATAGTTCATAAATTTGCCAGGGTTTATAGTATTCATACGTGAATATTAGCC
This sequence comes from Rhynchotus rufescens, assembly GCA_032273925.1. NCBI lineage: Eukaryota > Metazoa > Chordata > Aves > Tinamiformes > Tinamidae > Rhynchotus > Rhynchotus rufescens. The sequence goes on along the minus strand of JAVCKT010012707.1, from coordinate 22,303 downwards.
AGAAAATCCTTTTCAAGTTAACTTTCTTTCCATCAGCTACTCTATCTTCAAAGGCTACAGCTGTGCAATTGTCTGTAAGAATTTAGGCCAGAAACATTGACTATATCTCTTCCATCCTTGTAGTATCATTGCAAAATCATTAGAAATAGGATTTCGGGCCTATTTCAGTACCTTAGAAGCCATAAATAACATCACAAATACATACTGTGGAACAGAGCTTTACATGACTTGTTCTACTCTGTATGTTCATAAATTTGCTAGCATGAGTGAGCCAACTGGGACATCACTGCTTTCACACTGGGATGCTATGCTCAGGGACTTGTTAGGAAATAATTTCTAATAATTATTCTACATTTTCCATGTCCTACTTTGAAAATCCTAGTTTTAGTTTTCTAAACATTTTTTTTCCCATTTCTTTCCCTTTTCTTGGGTCTAATATGAAGACATTAGAGTCCTGCAATGGAAAATACTATGATAGAAATGCATAGCTCTGGTCTTATTATTACAGACAACAATTCTCACAACTCTTCTGATTATTACTGCTATTGACAGTTGTTTACCTGCACCTGAGCTAATTGTTGAACATGTTTCCCCATAAATACAAGGTTGAAACTAGACACAGAACCTCCCTTCACTTTGAAGTGTTGCACTCCCCAAATAAAAAGCAATGGAGCAGACCCATTTTTTTCTGGAAGTCTACTGCTTGATGCTTGAATATTTGCTTGGATTTGCAAAAAGTTACGCTTGACCCTCAAGCATGTATGTAGAAGTGTTTTGTTATTGCTTTTCAGTTTTTATATATTCTCCACAGACCAACATTTATTATGTGGAAATGTGAACCAGGAATAGCCATGGTGACATAGAAGGACTGCATTTGATTATAGTGCTGCTTTGCCCTCTTTTAGGAGCAACTTTTTACAGCAGTAAAACCTCTCCATATAACAATGTAGAAATAAGAGTGAGATAGGATTAAGGCATACCGGGTGTGCAGAGGGAGATAAACTCTAATAGCACTGCATTATGACAGGTTCTCGCAGAACTACTCACTTTTAGAAGATACCAGACATTTCTGCAATGAAGTGTTCAGCATTTGTACATCAGTTTCCACAGCATGTGCATGAATCCAGTTCAGTGTTCAGAGAGAACTTAAGTCATCCCTTTGGACTTGGCATTTAGGAATAATACTGCATCCCTCCTGTGTCTCTAGGGCCAGGAAACCCAAAATAAACAAAGATCTACCAAACGGACCAAAATATGTGTTATCAATAAACTCTTCAAAATAATTTCAAATCCATTTGACCTTGGATATTTAACCCAGAAAAAGGAGGTTTCAAAGCTCCAGGATGAGGTAACATTAATTCAGGCCAAGAGATCATTCTTGGACCAGTTGATGACTTACTGTAATCAACCAAGGGTCTGAGTCCAGGTTGCTTTAGGTAACATCAAGCTGCAGAGGAGTCGTCAAAGGTTAATCAGCACAACAATGATTCATAGCTGGATTAAATGTGAAAAGGCCAGGAAGGGTAGGTCTAATGCAATGCATTTCTTATTTGACTTCTTCACAAGCTGTGTAGAAGTATAAATGCATTACCTTTCTAAGTGGATTCATTCTTTCAGTGTGGTGCTGTTAGAGATAAGGATAGCATCTTCAGGGACTTGGCCCTGGTATGTAGAGCTATAGGAGTCAGACAGGTTAATCCAGGCTTTTTGGTGAGATTCATATCACTTTGGAATTGCCTCTCAATACACAGTGTTTTCAAAGGCATGTGGCAGGTATGTGTGCTCAGCAGTGCACCTAGGAAGCAGAGATGAAGAGCACTGAAGAGCACTTCAGCATCATGGCTCATAGGTCTGCTGTCAAGTCTACTGAATTCATATGAAGCGCTTGGCATTAGGCTGAGGGTCGGGGATGAGGTTTGGACACTAAAGCAACTGTGGAGAAAAAGTAGGAAAGAGGTAAATTAAGACTTAAATGTAGAACTGCAGTGGAAAACGGTCACTATCACCGAGCACTGTGCCAAACAGCTGGAGGGAAACATTTTTTTTCACGAAAACAGGATCCCCTTTGGATTCAGGTGGAATTCACAGGTAAAACCCTAAGGCACCTGCAAGTGATGGAAAGAACAACTGCCTCTAAATCTTTTCCAGCTAAGAAACAAGTATCAAATCTTGTGCTGTAGCAGATAAAGTTCCAGCCATTGGGCAGAAGGCGAACTTGCAGGGTCAGAAGCAGTGAATCATCGTGGTCATGTTCACTTGTGTCTCCATCTGGAGTTGCATCTCCATGCCCACTAGGAATGTGGCACAGAGTCAAGCCTTAACGTAATTGCTCTGTTTCTGGCATGTTTTCACTTGAACTAGATACATACTTTTAGCTGAGCGTGCTTTACTGAATTAGGCCCCAAAACATGAAATCTATGGAGAAAAAGAGCAAAAGCAAGCAACACGAGAGGTAAGACACAGTGTACACCAGAGCAAAAGTTCTTTTTTCCTCTGTATTTGAACATATCTAGGAAAAGAAATACATTCCAAAAATATCCAGTTGTTACAACATTAAAAAAATCCATATATCTTGGGTCCAAGCTTGTAAGAGGCCTGGCTGATAAAGTTAACACGAAAAGATACTTTTTAAGGCACAGCCTGGCCCTGTGTACAAATCTAATCTCAGCTGGACTTCCCAGCCCACCTGCCCATTATTGCTCTCATTAAATCAGTGCACTTGGCCTCAGTGTATTTAAGGGTCTGTCAGTATTTCCCTTTAATAACCATCACATGTAATGCATTGGCCTCTTTCCTTTCATTGTGCAAAGGTTATCAGTATACTGTGGACGCGATTGTATTTTATAATATATTTAAGGAACAACAGGGTTTAAATGTGATTGAATGGTTTTGACCGAGGTGCTGGATTAGCATTTCAAATACTTTTTGGTGCTAAACTCTTGGGTAAACCCTCTTGGGTAAAACCCTGTCAGAAGTAGATGACATTGCTAATTGAAACAGTCACAAATCAAAAAATAATGTATATGCTGCAAGTTACCAAAACAATTTGGCTGCCTATAGAGGCTATGACAGCAGAAGTAGATTAACTGTGAGGAGGAGCAGGGGTTTTAAGGAGTCTGTAGCAACATATGCTAACTAGAATCCAATACACGTCTGTTATAAGAACTATCTATGCTTTTTTTCTGTTTTTTGATATTGTGTCATTATGGAAATGCTAGATAATTTCACAATTATATTCCTAGAAAACTGTATTACCCTTTCCTCTTTTTACAAAAATAACACTAAAATTGAAAAGAAAATGAATATCTTTGGACAGCAAATGCTATTTGGTTTTGTCTGGTGCTTTCCGGAAGAGTAATTATTTTAAAACAATACTTCAAATTGAGGTTTGAATATTATCTGCTGAGTAGGCCAAGTAATATTCCAGACTGATTTTAGGATCCAGGTTGGTGCTGTTTATCCCAGTTTGCATCTGGATGCAAAGCTGGTCACGCAGCAAGCACCGTAATCACTGAGACACCAGTAACTTGTCTGAAAACCTCAACCTTAGTTTCTTCCTCCTCTCACTTTTTCCAGGAATTGGTCATGTTTTCACACATGCCATTTAAACTGCAGCTTGAAAATAAAATGTGGTTCATAATCGCAATGTTACGCTGAACCTTGATTTGTAAGATTTCAGCTTAATTGGACTTTGCAGTCTTCATTCAGGTGAGCAGGGAAGTTTCTTCCCTGTAACTCCGATACCCAAGGTGAAGGGGAAACCTGAGCAACTTGTTTCAGGAGGAGTATGGGATCTGTATGGGCACAAGGGAAATTGTTCCAGGGGATACTGTTTATTCCATCCCAGCAGCATTATGAAGTTTAGATCTTTTTCGACAGTGAGACTGCTAAGCAAATGAAGTGGGAATTGCCATAGTTTGGCGCTCTGCTAAATAATTACTACAGGGAACACTACTAAAATATGGTTAATAGATATTGTAGCTTACAGCAAATAAATCCAGTGGAGGTCAGCATGGTCCTTAGCAGAAAATTGGGATATCTTCAGTGCACCCCAGTCCTGCTCTGTCTGATGGTAAGTTTGGCTTCTCTATATGTCCTAAATTCTCTGCACTCTTAGAACTGAAATTGTGGTATTTTGTTTTGTTTGCTGCTTTTGTTTTGTTTTTGGTAGTATTTTGGACAGTAAGAATTGCTCGACTGTAAGAGAGAGAGAGAGAAAAAAAAAGTTATGGGCCATACTGTTGAATTCTATCCATCCTAATGCAGTCTCAGAGAAAATCCCTCGATTCCATGTAAGTAGAGCATTAAAGAAAACAGCACTCAAGATGATGCCATAAAATGTGCTTTAATACCACAATCATTTATTATGTTCATGTTGTATGTTTCATAATAATAATGAATTTGAAAGCAAACATTTATGCAACATAAACCTAGCTTAAGGCAGACTTTAGAGTGTAGAAAGCTGCAAATGCTGCTCAGATTTTCTCACAGGAGCTCAAAAAACTCTTAAATGCTCAATGTAGGATTTTTTTCAATTAAATCCCTTCCTTTCTCCTCTGCTTCCTGTGCTAGGGTGACAACCCATCCCTGAGATGGCTGAGAGAGGGATGCTTTTATGACTTGAAGCTTTGCTCTTTAACCTCTCTGAAAGCCTATGGTCCTACCCATAAATCCCAGAGTATGCAGAAACCTTCAGTCTAATTTTTTTTTGGGATGCCTGAGTATAGCGGTCGTAGCTTTTCTTTAACAAGTTGTGTCTCTTGAAGGCTTTAACGCTACTCAGCAGGACATGCATTGTAACCAGACCCACATTCCCAGCCTCATGTGGCTGGAGCCTTCCACAATCCAGATTGCATTTGCCCACAAGGAGCAAAGTAGCTGAGGAACCTGTTCATATCATCACCCATGCACATCTCTCTCATTTCAATTTTCACTTTACAGTGCAGGCTTAAGCTATTACTGCTTGGTTGCTTCCTTAGCTCCCAATTGATCTTCAAAGTTAGTGCCTTTTCAACTATCTGAAGCCATAATCTGTTACCCCACTAGGGTAGCAGGTGTAGGGTTAGAGAACAAGGCTGTATCTTCTAGTGTCAGAGGTCTCTAGCTTTGCAGCAATGTTCTTGGTTGTTATAGTGACTCTCACACACATTCCTCTGCTAAGTCAATTTAGAATAACCCAAAGCTGAGTTTATCCTGGACCCCACTGAAGCTGGAGAGTGTGAGGAATGCTATGCTCAACTGATCCATCTGTTGTATACATGGTGCTCTGGTCCCTGGTCTAGCAAAACAGCCTACCAAGAAAGAGGTGCCCAATGAGAGTTCTGCTCGCAAATGCCCTGCAGGACCAGGACTACAGTTTATAGAGCATTTTGAGTTGGAAAGAAGCTTGTACATTTAAAAATTCATGTGCTCTTTCCAACTCCCGCTTGGCCTTCTGGAGCTTCAGCAAGATTCATCTAATGCTGGAGAGAAGTGAAAGCATAGGGAATTTTCCCTTGTCTAATGCTTGATCCCTGTTGCTGAAAGAATATGTCACCACGAAGCTACTTTGACAATTAGCAAGCCCCCTGCCTCTCCCATATCAACTCTCATTCAGCTGAATGGCAATGGATTATATTTTGTATAATGAAGCATGATCTAGCCCAAGTATTTAGCATAATGGGAGAATAATAAATCATTCTGGAGCTGTCAGCTTAATACTTGGGTGTTTTACACTAGGTAAATAAACAATGTGTCATTATACTCAGGAGTTGTGTGAAATCAGGAGGCATAAATTATGTTATTGTGTTCCTAGACAATGTATTGTTGATAATTACTTTAAACCATTGGTGTGAATGGGCTGTAATTAATTTGTACCTCCCTTTTGTCTAGTGTTGAAGAAGACTTGAGCAATAGCCACACTTGTAAGCACTGCTGTGTGCCTGACACTGATAAATGCATCAAACTCTAGCATGACTTTATCTAGGAAACAGATTTTGATAGCTTGCTAGGATTTAGGTCATTGGATAATTCAGTGCAAACTGCAAATCTTAATGCTATTGATAGAAGAGGGAACACATATAGGCAGCACGTTCTATAAATCCCAGGCCTGTAAGTAGCTCTCTTTTTCACAGATTTATTGTAAATGTCCTTGAAAGCAATCCAAAAAAAAAAAAATAAAGTGAGCACATTGGACCTGGATTGACAGGTTGGCTTTCGAGATTCATTGTATGCATTTTTGCCCTGTAAAGCTTGTAGAAAACCTGCTCTACAGTAGTATTTGAGCTTATGTGGTGAAAAGAACTTTCTAGAAGATGATTCAGATCTAACATCCTCTAATATAACCAGGGGAACTTCAAAATTGCTACAGTCACATGACAACCAGACTAATCTTTCTGGGACTTGAGTAAGGTCCCTCTTCTCATCTTCTTAAATGATAAAGTCCTAAAGTGAGAGCTTGAGATGCACATCAGAAACTCAGGAGCCTGGCTGGCTTGTGTACAGAAAAAGAGAGGAGACAAAGAAATGTCAGAAAGAAAAGGTAAAACTAGGTGAACATTCCTGTTACAAGCCTTGATTTTATTTAGCTTTATTTAAAAACAATAAAAATAAAAACTAAAGGAAAAAACAAAACAGAAAAAAATATCCTTTATACACAGATATCCAGTTCAGTTCTCATTCTGAATGTTCATTTCCTGAGCCTTTGTTTCAGAGGATGATAATGTTTTCCATGCTAGGAGGAGATTTTAAAAGTAATGTGTACGGTTAAAAAGTTTATTTTCTTTTCCTTTTCAAAATTCAGGTCTTGTCTAGCCTGAACCGCTCCAAGACAATGGAAAAATAGCATATGTCACACCTAAAAAGAGCATGGAGATTGAGCGACAGACAGCGATTATGCTCAGATTAATCTAAATCCTGGTTTCTGAAATGTTTTATTTAACACCCATTACATTTGACTGTGTAACAGACACACAAAAATCTTTATCAAACTCAACACCCTACTCCACTACTCCAACAGCTGCAGAATTTCACAACACAGACGTTATGAGGTTTGTCACTAAAGCATGTCTCTCGGGCATCTGTGTCATTTTAGTGAAAATCAAGAGGATGAATAAACATTTGACAATACTTTTGTTCCTGTGACCTCTGGGGACAAAATTTAGGACCTGTGCATTCATCAAGCAAGCCCTAGTCAAGCTCTACTCTGTCCAGGCACTGAATTCCTCTCTTAAGCTTTCAGATAACTTTGAGTACTAAATTTGTGGTTAGCTCCAGAAATTATGCATATTTGGTGTTACAATCACACTAATATTTTGGCACATAAGGAAATCTAGCAATGTAAGTACCAGTATTAATCATTCTGTTAGATTAAAATCAATTCATGTATATTTTCTCTTCATTCTGTGATAGTAGAAAAGTTAGCTGACTTGAGATACTTATTTCAGAACTGTTCAATTAAATGGAAAAAAAAAAGTCAGAATAAGTCTAGGAGGAATTAAATGTATATATTATTGTGATAGCTGTGCTCCTAGTGATTAAAGGCAGAACTTCTCCATAGGCAATTACATTGTGTGTAGACTCTGTTATCAAGAACTGTCTGGAATCCTATCAGATCTAAACAGGCAGCATGATGGCGAGGGGTGTGTGTATATATATATATTTATATGTATATATAAAAAACAATGATGTGATCTTAAATTTTTTAAGTATTTACCCAAGAATGTGTTTACCCTTTTCTTCTTCAAATGCTGTCATTTCACATCTGAGTATGTCTGTTCCAATGTGAAGTTTCTGCACACCACCGATGCAAGACCTGGAGAAGGTCAGATGGCAATGTGAATACAGATGAAATTGTATTTTAAGTATTACTTTCTGATTGCAATTTCTGGTCCTCTTGATGAAGTGGTCTGCCTGTTTTGTTTCTGTTATCAATGGAAATGCTTTGAAAATTGCTCTGCTGCTCAGGAGTGAGAACAGGAGGAAAACATTGCTTTACGGTAAGCCTTTTGAAAGACTGCTTACACCCAGAGTGCCATCTTAATTTCCCCAAAGAACAGGCTGAGCTGATCAAAAATAATCATTGGTTTTGCAGAAATTTGAATACAAATAATTTCATTTCAAAAAGTTTCTTAAACACAACAGCCTATGATTATTTCCATATTTCCTCAAGCACAACATAATTATTTTCTTAGGTTTTGTTTTTGTGCTTTGTTAACCACAAAATAAGCTATAGGACCCTTTTCTCTGGTGTACTCGGAGGACGCTTAGTGCTCTGTTAGGATCAAAGCACAGTCTGAGATGCAATATTCCGAATCTCAGTTTATTCAAGTGCCAACCTATGGTGGTAAAGCTGCCGTACATGGGCCATGTTTTCACTTTTGTGCTGTTTTTCTATAAAATGATTTGATTCATAGCTAAAGTCATTGGGGAATCCTAATGGGAAGACAGTTGAGAGCTACAAAGTCTTCCAGAAATTCTGGCAGGACTTTACATTTCCTAAAAAAATTCTTAAGCATTTGTGAGAATTGACTGTCACTAGCCCCTTCTGGCACTTCCATTCAACCTTTCTAATCAAAATCTATAGCATTTATTGTCATTCAAGCAAAAAGTCCTCAGTATAACCCCAGTCCCCTGGAACAACTAATGAGGGATGTGGGAAACCTTCCAAACCAAGCGTAAATGAGTATAATGAACCCAAAAGTTGGGAGGCCAGTTGGGTGCTTTTGCTCTGTATGGTTGGCATTTAGGAAGTAGATTGAATAGGATAGTGTCCAATAATTTGGAGATTCACCTTTATGAAAATGTTAAGCACTGAAAAATCATTAAACTTGATTATAGGCAGTTCACCAACCTTTTCCAAAAAGCCATACATTAGAGATTTTGTATAATCAAAAGAGGTAAAAAATAGAGTAAAAATGCAAAACCCATCACAGAAACCTTTTGAGATTCTGCAGAGACATGTGAGAAGAGGTACGTGTCCCTCGTAAGGCCACCTTGCTTGTGCTGCACCATTGCAAGCAAGCTGTTAAGTGACAAATGAGCATTCAAGATGGAGCTCAGGTTGTCACTCCTGGTGTGTTTGGCCTGGGAGCACTGTGGGGCATCCTCAGGTCCGAGGGTGCACAAAGGAGCTCCATGTCCCCCTAAATCCGTTCTAGGAATGGCAGCGGTGGATGTTAGAGGAGCCATGAGCAGGTTGAGTAGGGTTAGAGGAAGAAGGTGAGCTATCAACAAGAGACTCTGAAGAACTGCAAACATAAAAAAAAAAAAAATTGTCACAATAGATAAAAAATTCTGACTGTTTTTCACAATACTACTATCTGCAAAGTGATGCTAGTGTTTTGCATTTTATGCCTCACCCTTTATCAAATCGTTTAAGGAAGTTTGCAAGTATTGTCAACATCCTCTCTCGATAGATAAATGTGAATCTAATTACAAGGTAGTTAAAGTAGAAAAAAAAATGACATTTCAAAACAAGAGTAAAAGTCTGTTGTGAATAGTTCCAGCATGACAACTCATATCTAGATCCTGAATTACAGAAAGCCTAGTAACTGAAAATGCTGAGCACGTAGTTTCCAGACATCTCACTTGCATTGAATTTTAATTGAGTCAAATAGGACAGTAAATATGGATTTAGATGAATAATGGCATATGACTTGGAAAATGTTGTACTTTAGCCTTATATGACTTAGCCAGTAGTCTTGCAACAAGTGTGTGATGCTGCTACGGATGGGATACCTATTTCTTGAGAACTTGCTTACTCCCAAATGGTCGCAGGCAATTACCAGCCTTCATTCTTAGTTGTTTTTTTTTTTTTTTTTTTTTTAATTATT
>JAVCKT010012707.1:0-12304 GCA_032273925.1 Rhynchotus rufescens | reverse complement strand
CAGGCAATTACCAGCCTTCATTCTTAGTTGTTTTTTTTTTTTTTTTTTTTTAATTATTTATAAAGCTTCCTGCATAGTTGACTAGAGAAAAACAAGAATAAAGTTGCCTTTGTATCATTGTTATTCACCCTCTCAGGGTAATCCCTAAATGTTGTAGACTGTTCCAGCTTTTCATATAGTCTTCATGTAATTTTTCATGTAAGAGAGATGAAGTTCTTGTCCAGTGAAAGCTGAACCTCTTTGCATGGCCTAACTTTAGCCCTGTGAGTAACCTCAGTAAAGTGTCTGAAAATCAGTAGACTAATTACCGAAATGATCAACCAAATTACTATCAGGGGAGTCATATGAGTTAGATGAGGTGAAGGAAGAGCAATAGTACCAAGGAAATAAGGCTACTTGGCAGACATCAGTGTTCAGGATACTGTAGCCATTACTTTTGGTAGATGTTTATGCAGAATAAATAAGACTTATAGCAAATCTGTTCACACAGTTGTGGAAAGGCAGAACTTAAGGTCTGAGCATCAGAGTTTAATGTGAATAGAATCTCTAACAGAGAGATGACAGTATTAACAAAAGTAATATTAGATTTGAATGAGAAACTTGGTACAGTTAATTAAAAATCAAAGACAGTTATAACAGAAGTAATTTTCCAGGAGTATTAAATCAGTAGCAAGTCTGAGCCCATAAAAGAATTAATTGGGAATAATTAAATATTTGATATTGAGGGCTTATAATTTCCACTAATGCCAACATCCAGTCCTTTACGCAATACAATTTTTCAAGTCTACATTTAAAAAAAGTGGAGAATAGGTGACTAAATATATGGCAAGAAGCTTCATTTTTGCTTTTAAGCTACAATTACTACTAAAAGAGCATGGTTTCTATCTAGAGAATTGTACTGACTAAAAGTTTTTCTGGTTCAGCAGTTCCCCATGCTAAATCACAACAGGTAGCAGACACCACGGAAATGGTGCAAGGGCAAAAAAAGGTGCTTCCTAGCAGCTGAGCCAGTGCAAGCAGTCACAGTAACTCTAGTTACAGCCACACTCTGGAAACAGCCTCTTGTTGAGCAAAACTAACATTTATTGAAGTAGGTCTAGAGCTTAGAGTTTAGAACAAACAGGAAAACCCAAGGGAATAATGATAAAAGTCAGATTATGTTGATTCTGCGTGTCTAGAGGCAACCTGAGGAACCAAGCCTTTATTGCTATAGTTTGAAGATTTTCTCCCCTCTCCCCTTTATTTTTCTAATCCAATAAATAGGCTTGTCACAAGTCAGTACTCAGCCTAGAGCCATTTATCAGCTTGGTTCCTGCAGGAGAAAATGCCTAGAGGCAGTCTATCTAGCTGGTAACAAGGTGATGGATGGTCACACCAGGCTCTGTGTTGGCATCTGGCGACAGCTATTTATTGGATTAAGGGCATTATAAATTATCAATAAAAGGCTCTGTACCTTCCCCTCCTTTCCTGTCTGCAAACTTAGCTCTGAATGGGCTGGGGGGAAGAAGTGGTTCATAAATCACTATATCTTTCTTAATTCGCAAAATTTGCAAATAAAAACACAAGGCCTTGAGATATTTTTATTTGCATAAGGTTATGGACTGTCATATCTCAGGAAGGTCAGGTTTGTGCTCGCTAAATTTGGTGAGAATTTTGCTGTTGAAGTCATTGGATGCTGTGGGAGTCTGTGGGCCTTGGTCCTCTTGAGATGTCTGACTTTAGAATCGCCATCAATATTGTCATCTAATACTACAAATAACAGTATTTCTTTTCAGTATGAGTGTTATATCCTAGAAGACTTCTGACTCAAGACTTTATAATCATTATAGCGTGACTAGTTCTTAAAATAGGGCTTTGGTAATATGGTATTTTCAATACATTTAAATTAAGATGAAACTGAAGAGGGAATAGGAAGCTACTCTTTCACTGACATCAGGTGAATTGTTGGATACAGATCTCTATACACATCTATTTAGGAAAATACGTCAAATGTTCTGGGTGCAAAGTATGTAATTTGATGTCATGTCCAGATTTGGTTCCTTCGGGACATGGGCCTGACATTAACATAAGTTCTCTACCAGTCATTCCAGAGGGATTAGACATTAAACAAATGTTGCAGAATGTACACTACAGTCTTAACAGCAATGAATCTGCAGCCCGCATGTTCCCTGGGATATTATTACAAGACTCTTCATGTCTTTTTTTCTAATGGCTTTTTGGATTCCCTGCTTTCAGCCTGCCTCAACTGGCTTTACAAGTGTCCGACCACTCTTTTTCTCTGTTATTAATTTTTTTTCTATTACAAAACATTTCTGATCATTCTTCTGTCTTGTCTAACTGCTTCTTAAGTTTATTGCTTTTCTGTGGTGCTATTAGGGATTTTCTTTCCCAACTGGTATTACTTTTTAACTACTCGTGTAAATCTGTATCTGTTCAGATTCATGCAGAAAAACAATTTGTCACAAATCTGCAAAGGCTAAATGATCAAAGCAGAGCTTGCAGGCTCCCCACTCCCTTTCTTTGCCTCTTGATCAGGCCTAGAAATATCCTATCTTCAGTCAAATTCTCATACTTCCTTGTACTATGGACTTCAGCTATGGCTAGGAAAACAAACAGGTCGCTTCTCAATATTGCTGCAAAATCAATGAAGTTGCATCCAGTAAAGAATCTGACAGTAGCTGTTGTCATAAGCTAATCACACAGAGATTCTCAAACTGCAGTGCTGCTGCTGTTCAGGCACCATATATTGCTCTTTAGAAACAGAATTTCATGCTTTTTTTTTAATGGGAAAAGTAATCAAATTTCATCACCAAGACCTATGGCAAGAGATGCAATGTGGGGCAAATTGCATATGTTTACCAACCAGGCTAGGGGTACAACCTGTGCTGCTTCTGCAAGGAGTGACCAGAGACCTTATTCATTCATCTCGTTCACTGTCATGGATTTGTCTAAAGACTTGGTGTGACCCAAATTCTGCCCTGGGCATCTTGATGTCCTCGTGAAGGTCATGGTCATGTGTCCTGGAGCAGATTTTGGCCCCATTTACCAGATGGAAGCTGGAAAATTATTATTATAGCTTTTTTCTGGATGTCCTTTTTGGTTTATTTCTGTGTCTCTCTTAAGAGTTGCAGTGAGGAGCTAATTGCAGAGCCAGCAGAGCTAGTTCACTGCCATCTCCCCTGCTGCTCTGCTGGGCGTCTGCTCATGAATGAGTTTGGGTTTGGGGGCAGGTTTCCAAGGCCCCTGTGGTGCTTCCGATTTAGCTCCGTCTGCCTATTGTTTGATGTTTCTAAATCGGAGTTTATTACTAAAACTACCAGGCCAGTCCATAGGGAAACACTGGAATAGGATGCTTAGTCACCTCCCCTCTAGACAGTGAAGAATATGAGTTCTTTTAGTCCTTACAAAACGCTTCTATTCCTTTTCAAATTGTGCAAAACTAGATCAGCTGTGGCTCTCCATCTCTGCCATGAGAGCTGACGTTAATTATCGCACTAGGGTTAATTTTGTCCTTGCAAATCTGATTTTGCCTTGCTACTGCATCATTTTTTTCTATCTTCCCAGTTTGCTTGCACATCATCTAAATTACTAGGATTTTCCATGTGCTGCAGAGAACTGGGATGCAGAACTCCCAGGATTGTTCCTAGCTTTACCTGTGGCTTGGTGTGAAGGCTTGGGCAGGTCTCTCAAACATATTACATCTCAATTTTCCCCTGCGGAATGTGCAAGGGGAATAGCAGTCCTTTGAAGATGATGAAAATCAAGTCAGAGTCGATAAATGTGTTAGCTTTGTTATTATTGTAGACGTTGCTAAATGGCTTTCCTCTCTGAAAAGTATATTGAGGACATGAAAGAAATTGAATCTCTCTATATATTCTTATAAATACCATATGTGCACCTCGATTTGCCTGCTTTGCTGACAGGCTTTGCTTGACCTCACAGGATTAACCCAAAGTTGTCAGAGATGGGAGGAGAGGGATGAAGACTTGAAACATCCTGCAGTCCACGGCAGGGCCAAAATTTAGACAGAGCTGTAAAGAAAATAGCTGTCTGGTAGATGCTAAAAGCTGGGAAAATTGCAGGAGACAATACAGTAGATGGGGCAAAAACATCTTTGGGACTTTGCGATGAGAATGAGATGTTTGCATCTTGTGCCTGATTTATGGAGCTGCTCAGGTTCAAGACATGGAGCACCTGGCACACAGCAGAGAAGGAAGTAAGTTCTCTGTGGTGCGGACAACTGTGCTGATGCCGTTAATGATGCTTCTGCCCACGTGCATTGGGCTTCAGGTGGGTCAGTGTGAATGTGCGTCTTGGCAAGAAATCCAGAGCCGCCACGGCACCTTCTTGGTCACAGTCTGGTACGTGAAAATAATTGAATGACTCTCAGTGGGGCTTCCAAGTACAAACAAAACTGCAAAAAGCACTGACAGACAGACCTCAGCAGGTGTGTCGTCACATTTTGCAAGATGGTATTGAAGTTTTTGTCAGCAGTGATTTTTTTTTTTTTTTTTTTGATAAAACACAAGAAAGATCTAAACTTGTTTGGAAAATAAAACACTGGATTCCTTTTTGCATTTCTGTCAGGACTGCCTGGGGCAGATTCCCAGATGTTTCAGATCTGGGGCAGCCTTTGCAGCAGCCTTGTCCCACTGCATCCCAGGGACACATTATTTACACTGTAGCGATAGGCACATTGAAATATTTTTGCGGGAAAGTTGGTTTAGCTGCTGGATTATTGACTTATTTATTTCTAATGTATATTATCAAAATAGATTTAGGAATTTGCCAATTTTGCTTCCTGGGCATTCCCACGTTCCAGGGATTGCTCTGATCTGCTCCTTGTGGCTGGGCCCCAAGGGGCTGGATGGTAGATGGGGAGATCCTTCTCCTCCGCCTGCAACTGGTCTTAGCATTCCTCATGCATCCCGGAGTGCACAGGTATAGGCATGGATTGGAAGGGGAATGACAGGCCAGGAATGACAGCAGCGAGTTAAGGAATAAAGAGAAGAAAAAAAAGCAGATTAGGCAAGGCCGATGATTTGTTTGGGGATTTTTAATGCTTCCTTGCATAAAAGCAAAGCTGTTTCAGTCAGTTTGACCCCAGTCGTTCTGGCTCTGCTACACATCACGCCAAATATTTACTCTGCTAAATTGCATTGCTAGAGCCTCCCTGTCATCTTTTCTTTGAAGTGATATCCTAGAGCTTTCATTTGTTGCTGGAAATCCCTACATCCGAGCTCACATTCACTGCTCGCAGAGCTCTGGACCCCCCGCAGGCACCAGCCCTCTGTATTAACAGCGTCTCACCTGCGAGCCCGAGTATCAGAAGAGACCAGAACTAAGACTGGCCCTGGCTCTGAATTTTCGATTGGATTTAGCTCGTTTTGCACGGCACATCCCTCCCCTCGCTAGCCTTGAGACCATCCGAAGCAGCAGTCTGACCATTAAATAGCCATCTCTTTGCTTTTTAAAATGAGCTTTTAAAGTTGAGCTGCCCTGGGAGGACTTGGCTCCCCGCTACCCGAGCCTGAAGGAGGCCCCATGCTGCGTGGACACCTTGTCCGCTAGCTGTCCCAGCCATCCCACTGCTCCTTAGCTCCCAGCTCACCATATGGAGCAAGTTTTTGTTCTGCTGGAATCAGAGGATTCCTGCTTCAGGAACTCTCAGCAGAAAGCCCAGCCTTGAAATGCTTCACTTCTACTCTGCAAAGTGGCAAAATCAAGCAAGTATTTCTGCATTTTCCTCAAGATACCCATCCATGTGTAAAATGAATACCTTGCTTCTAAATTGTCCAAGGTAACAGCAATCCAAGCCATCAATAGAGATCATTACACCCGGGAGGACTTTCTCCCTTGCAAGGCTCATTCCACCCACTGTGCAGATTCTTTTGGGATTCTGTTGTTTTGCTGTGACACCACATTTGATGCTGCACTAAAGGACCTGAGAAGCAGGGCAAGTCCAGGGTAAGGTCCCTTTCTGCCAGCTGCAGTTTGGTTTTGGGTGCTTAGGATGGGCTGAGAAGTGCCCTCTGTTCTTGCCCTTCACCATCCCAGGTCCAGTCCTCTTTGTCCTGACCCTTCTACTTGTTCAAAAAACATCTGGTTAACCACGTCACCACAAAAAAAAACCCACCAAAACAATGACCTTAAACAACTCTGGTTTGAGTGTTAACCTTCATCGTATGTGTAAATAAAAAAAAATCACATGTGCCTTAGATTTCGTCCCAGCAGCAGGCTTGAAAAATAAGAGTTAGGACCAGAAATTATGATTGCAAGTCCTCTCAGTATCCTTTTTTTCCTATCATTTGTGTGCCTGCCAAGTTTCACCTCCAGGAAAACCATTACTATGTTTTAGCAAGTTTAGCAGCTAGACCTCAAAGCTGAACTGGACACTGCACAAATACAGAAGAAATGAATTTTCTCTTTTTGATGAGGGAAGGGACATGCAAAGGCATTTTTATAGGACTTTAGCAAACTCTGGAAGTACTTGCATTTCAGATTTGATACGAGCTGAAGTTAGGTTATGAAATAAAGCTTGTAATAGCTTTAGAAATGATTGCTGGCCTTTGTGCTTTCCATGATCTGTGCTTGTGGTTGCATCTCACCATTGAATTGCAGCCTCTGAGCCAAATTCACTGTGAGCTAAGCAAACACTGATGTGTTGGCTTCAGAGAAGGTGCACCTGCTGGTAAGACTAATAAATTGGCCCTACATTTTTACTGAGCAACTGTCATATCCTGGCCAGGCTGCAAACTAATTTTTGGTGCTCTGTCGAATTTTCATGGTGACTCTTGGAAATACGCTGGCTGCATTTCCTGTATAACCGTTCTGGACCATCAAAATTTCACTGAACTTCAAAGAAATAGTTATCTTCCTGGATTTTTGAGTTTAAGTCTTGCAGTTTTTTGGGTTTTTTTTTTAATTCCTTAATGATTGGGCTTTATGGGATGTCTGTTGGGTTGAAACAACCTTAACACTCAGAAATAGGAAATTTAAAAATTATATCCTGTTTAGCCTGTGATATAAGTTGTTTGGCAAATCATGGGAACGGTGGTGCTGGATCCTCAGAAAAAGATAATTATCTAGGAAAACTAATAGAGACATGACTGAAAGTCATGATTGGGTATTGGCATCCTTTGCAGAATCTCGCTATGCGTCTCTTGTGATTTTCATGTAAGTCACTGATTCTCAGTAAGGATTACCTCAGTGTTTAGATGAAGTGTCTTCTCAAACATCTATAAATACATATTATGGTAAAAATTGGAATATAATTTAATTAATCAATGTTTATATTGTGTGTGGTTCATATTAATTGACTACTAATACTAGACTCACAAATGTATTATTAATAAGAATGTTTTAGTTTAACCTCATTATTTTTCTTTTGACTTTTAGCTGAGGTGGTGATTTGAAAGTATATTTGTAATTTATGAGCCTGGGAAGGCAATGTGTTATAAACCAAAGAGTATTAGGATTGGGAATTATTTTCTGGTTTGAATAAGCGGTTGTGCATGAATGCTGTGTGTTTTGCCAGGCACATGTGCACAACTCTTCAAACCTTCCCTTATCCCAAAGTTTCCTCATGGGTGGCTTGCAAAAGGAGAGTTCACTTGGGAATAAGATACCTCAATAACACAGACACATCTTTCCTACATTAGCTATTATACCAGTCACAGTCTCTCCTGGCCTATTAGGTTCTTCCTAAAATTAGATTGAAACCTGACCTTCGAATGTCCATGAAATTTGGAATGGGATGATACAACCCTCTTGGGACAATGGTACTTAATGCTCATTAACGTGCTACATTTAATGTCATACATAAGTGAGGTAGGAAAATAATTCAGCTGACCAAATGCAGGATTTTGTTTGTCTTGGAAAGAATTGCCAACAACTTGAAATATTTACTCAAGCTGACGTTTCCCAATATCTGTAGCCCCCATGGGAGCAGCTGGGAGGTCCCGCTCCATAGCGTTGCTCCACCTCTCACATCAGGACAGGCAGAATAGCCTGGCAAGGTGGAACAGGGTATGGGCCTAGTTGAAAATCAACCTCTAACCAACAAAAAAAGGATTTTCAGCAGGAGTTTATTAAACTTGCTCAGTCCCAAAGTGTTGATTTGGCCCCAGTGGAGGCAATGAGACACTCCTGCCTTGCCTGGTGGCCTGAACTTCTCATGGAGTCTGAAAAAGGAAGAATGAAAAATCTGCTCAGATATTGATTCTGCCACTTATTTCTTTCTAACCAATGGTTTTGCAATCACGTTTTGCTGTTTAAAAAAAAATCCATTTTCCTCCCTATAGCAGCTGGGTAGAAGACTGCAAGTCAGCAGGTGGAAGAATCCAGAGAAACACACATTTAGCTTTCACTCCATGCTGCCTTTTAACCCTCTGTCTAACATTAAGTAGGTCTGACTCTGGAGCTACCTCTCTTTTACCTTAGGAAACAATGGAACTGATTATACAGCAAGTTCTTACATTAAACAAACTTAATTTGTGTTTATTCCGTCTCCCATTCCCAGCAACTTTCAGCTTTTGTTCTTCCCAATAAAAGGGGCACACATTAAACCAAATGGTGATTTTTGAAATTCTTGATAGTCTTTTCATGTTTTTCATTCCAAGTTAATCACTCTCTCTTTTACCTATAGTATAGTGGAATTTAAAGAAGCAGCCTCACAAATTGTTTTGTATTCCTTCTCATCCCAGTTCCTTTATTCCTTTGAACGCAGGAGAATTCCACTTTTTTTTTTTTTTTTGAGTGCATCACAAAAAACTCAGAAACCATAGTGCAAATAAAGAAATTGATCTTTTCGTTTATTTAATTCAAGCCTTTACTTGTGTACTTTGATATTTTAGGGCTGGACATGAGCTATTCGCATGCTCAGAGCCCACAGTAATGTGCCACAAACACCAAATTTGCTTTGGCCTCTCTGCACTGCCACATACCCAGCCCTGCAGCTGCTTGTAAAACTTGTCCTTCAGTTGCCATAATCTTATCGTTAAAGGTGTGTTTAAGGGCTAAGAACCGAGGAACAAACCTGTGTTGCTTGCAGCTGGAGGCTGGGCGGTGAGGCTGCAGTTTTGGTGCCAGCTCAGCTCTCCCGGGCAGCGGGTGCGAATCCCAGGGGATGGGCAGCGAGATGCGGGAGCTTGGGGAGCTACAGCCCTTCTCTTTGCTCTCCTGCTTCCCAAATGCCTTCCATGCTGCTGCTTTTGTTTCTCCCTCTTTGCAGAGGTAACGTGAGGAAGAAAGCTGAATTTGACCACATCCGTGAAAATGTCAAGCATTTGTACTTTATTGGTTTAGAAGCTTACTAAATTTAAACAGAAGCATTAACATGGCCTTAGGCTCTCTTGACAGTTATAAACTCTTCCTTGGGGGGATTTCTGTAATGCTTTCTAATCAGCTTAAGGAGTTAATTAAACAGCTGTCACTTAGCTTCTTAATTCTGAAACTCGATGCTAAATAAGATTTGAAATTAGTTATGCCTGATGTGAGTGGGATTCCTGCAATACACAGGGGATGGTTGCACCGAGCTCCGAGGTGGGACCAGGCACTTGTGCTCCAGAGGCTGGTGGATGGAAAACCGATGAGGGAAATAAAGGATATTAGTAGGTGTCCCATGGGGCAGGTTGTCAGGTAGCTTTTTTTCCCCATTTGGTGGCCTGCCTTGCATTAAGGATCTCAGCAATGGGATTATTTGCATTGCTGTTGTAGCCTGGATATGTTAAACCCAAAGGTCAAGGTAGCTATTGAAAACAAAAAAAAAAAATGAATATGCTTGCTTTAGAAGCTGGGTATTTGGGCTGAAAAAAATATATTGAGCATTTATATAGTAATATATTAATGTATTTAAAATATATTTTAAAATCATTATTAAGACAAACATTAGGAAACATTGAGGTACAGAGAGAAAACCAAGGGAAGAAAAAAAAGTTCTTCAGATTTATGAAAATATTGTTAAAGTCCTTTGTTTCACCCCAGGACTTATAAGGCAAAAGGAATTCAAAGGGAAATTAAATTGCAGGGATGCTACCAATTAAAATTGGAAAACTAATAGGTGTTCACTTCGGAATATCTGCTTAAGTAGATGTTTACTGCGTACATCTTCTGAATATATTTCTGCTGGAGGGCTTAGTATGTTCAGTTATTTAATATGAATCTCTGCATTAGGCAAAGGATACTCACTTCAGAATGTTCTTCAATACTATTTCCGCTTTTTTAAGCATGGTAACAATTTCAGAATAAAGATTACCTGGTCTTCTATTATGATTACTTAGAAATATTTTCTTCTGATTGCTATTAATATTTTATTTGATTATTATTGGGGCTTGATGTATGTGAGTTATACAGTTTTCCGACCTAATGGTTAGAGAAACATCAGCATCTTCTTTTACAGCTGCTCTGGGGATCAATTTTTATTAGTCAAAAAACTTGGCTACAGCTTTACAAAATCTGTTAGGATTCCCATGCTGCAAGACCCTTACATCATGTCTGCTATAATCTATGCTAGTTATGAGTGAAGAATATATTACTTCTTCAGAAGACTCCTGTATCACTTCAGCATGGAGTAACACTTTTAGCTTAGTAACTATTTAGATTTGTAGCTTTTACGTGCTGAGATTCTGAAATATAAATCTCCATATAACTATTTATAACTATATAAGCACTGTGTTTGTTTCCTCAGAGTAAAACAAATTTGATATGCTTTCACCATGAGGACATTAAGCCCTCTCTAGTTATTACTAAAGAAACTGCTTAAATTGGTGTAAATGCCTCTACCTTCCAAGGAAAGGTGCACATCAGGTACCTAAAGAAATCACCCTCCAAGGGCATACTGAAACCTCTGCAAGAAGGTTTCCCTGGCAAGTTATCCCAGCATTGCTTCCCTGAGGCTGGACAAGTGCTTTGGCAATTATCATAGCAGGTCAGAGCACCTGAGAAGACATTTGCATGATTTTTTTTGAATATTTTTTTTCTTTGATTTCTTATGATGAGACGGGGACAAAATTGTCTGGGAGATTTTTGTAACTGCCTAAGGATCTGCAATGCTGTCTCATGCTGCGGGTTGTGCTGGCTGGACTATGCTCTGTTCTGGAAACACACTGGTTTGAACATGTTTTAGAACAAAGATACAGACAAAAGCTATAAAGCCTTCAGATGCTGGCCTTTTGGATAAAGACAAAATATGATTTTGCTTCCTATGGCAGAACTTGATATGAATCTGTTTATCTCTTTTTCTCTAAGTATTCCTTTTAAATTCATTTAAATTATTTGCTCCGTTGGGTTAAGTACAGATCTGTGGCACTACAGCTGCAGGCTCTGGGGCAGGACCTACGCTGCTGAGCTCTGCAGCTACCTGAGACGTAGGATGTGCAGACATTTGCTCTTTGTTAGCTACTCTATGCACCTGCTTTTGCAAGGCAACAATGAACAGCAGATGTACTAATTAGGCTGGTTTTGCACCCATTTCTAGAAAATGGCCTATATCGGGTACATTAGGATGCAGACTGTATTCAGAATATCCCAAGCCATGGCTTGGAAAATTCAGGAACTCAGAAAGAATTGTGAAGCTTTTGAAAATCATTCTCAGTTGCTAGCATTTACCGGGGGAAATTACACTTGCCTTTGGTAAGCAGACCTCATTAATCACACTGCTTCAAAGGGTTTGTTATTAAACCTGCTTTTGCTTTATAGAGTAATTGCAAGGGTCATACCATAACATACCAGGTGGAGGAAGCAGCCATTCCTGCTTAGGGGAGCTGGTCTTTCCAGCCTGGCTCTAGGAGCCTGCCTCGAATCGTCCCAATGAAATGAGATACTTGCCCAAGTGTTTGCAAGATCAGGACCTAACGCCTGGATTCTCTAATTATTATGGATGCTTAATAGTGCTCCTTCTATCATGCTGCCCTCATTGGCAGCTCACTGAAGCCTGCAGGAGGGTGGCAAAAGTATCTGACTAACCTGCATGCAGTAAGTCTATTGCAAAGCCCAGTAAAGAAATAAATGAAAGAATCCGGAAATTTAATTGCAAATCTTTCCGAGAACCCACTTGTCAGAATAATATATTTTCTCCAGAGAACAATCGTGTTCTCAAGACAGATGGGCCTCGCAGTATAGGCAGATATTCTCACCTTTGCATGAATTATAATTTCAGAACACATGAAGAGCTTTTGTGCTGAGAGAGGGAGGGGATTGTGTTGAGAGAGGGAGGGGATTTTCTTCTTAAGTTCTCTTTTTGTGAAATCCTATTTCACCTTTCCCTAAAGATCACGGTGACGACGAGAGAACTTTTGCAAAGCAT
>JAVCKT010012704.1:0-14012 GCA_032273925.1 Rhynchotus rufescens | reverse complement strand
AAGAAAGAAAGAAAGAAAGAAAGAAAGAAAGAAAGAAAGAAAGAAAGAAAGAAAGAAAGAAAGAAAGAAAATGAAAAAAAAAGCAGCAACACAAAAGGAATATGCAATAAGTTAGTTCATTAGCAGACCTCTGAGGGTAGGACACATGACAGGCATTTCTGCTGCTTGCATAAAATGCAGCAATTAGCACCCTGGCTTGGCACATACAGTAGAGAACCTTCTTAGTAGTTGGGTCCAGAGATCATACCATTCTACAAAGCTCAAGATCATCATCTTCACCACAATGGAGAGATCTTGATTCTGAATCTCTTGACCTCGTGTCTACTGAGAATAGGTTTTGTATCCCTGTGGCAGACATTGTGGCGCATTGGTCGTGCTCTCAGGCCCTGGTGCCCTGTGCCAATGGCTCACTGCATCAGCACGTTCCCATTCCAAAAGCAGAAACCAAACCAAAAACATGCGTCGTGTTGCCAAAACTCACAGTTCCACCCCAAAATCTCATGAGCTGTGGAGCTTCAGATCCTAGCGTCAAGTCTTATACCTCCACCTGGAAAGTCCTTATCCAAGAGTTTCTCTTGCTGCATACCCACAGAAAGAGAAAAACAGTGCGTGTTTTCATTCAGCCCTACCAGAGAACTCTCAGCCCTGCTGGTGAGAGCCATTGTGGAATGACTGCATTATAAAAGATGTTAAGACCTCTTCCAGACCATAAAATATGCAACAAAACAGAGTGCCAAATACCAGTCCTTTCCATGGCCTAAGACAAAGAGCCGCCCTGCAAAGCATTAATCCCTGCAGCTGCCTTGAACTATTCATGTCTCTCCGCCTTACGTAAGGAGTCATTCCATTCTGGCTACCGCTGACCCCGAAACAGAGATTTGCAGAGTCTTTAAAACAATTAAAGGTCATTCTGTGAACAGAGAACCCAAAGATTTGAATGGGAGACTGTGACTTCTTCATAGAGAAGGCCAAACTATTTATTTTCAGTGGAGAGTGAATTTACTGAAAAATGCAGTTATGAGTATTTCTCCCTCACACACATCAACACCCCTTTCTTTTATCTAATAGCTTGTGGTTAGTACACTCGCTTAGACTATGAGAGACTGGTTCAATTTCCTTCTCTGCTCTGGGCGATATGAATTCATGTCTCCCATCTTTCTGCCCCAAACCACCAGCTACAAGACAGAGCTATACACTTAAATCTTTACCAGTGCCCAGCAGCTTGGTCCATCAAGGCCAGCTCTGCAAGAGCAGCATGTTATTCCTCACCTCTATGGATAAAGTTGCATGAAGATGACCTGTAGGAAATACAAAAGCAGAAATGTGTGAGACATTATGTGTTGGGGAAGCCACTGAGCTCTGGGCAAAATTCACTCACTGTAAATAAGTGATTTTCTATGATAGGTGTTTTTCATTGACTTGCTGACACTATTCTACTTTATATACATACATAAACACAAATATTGGGAAACCCAAGTGCCTCACTTCCTCACCTACAGGATACATGGTTTCTCCTTTGACCCCATAGAGTTTAGGGTGTTTCACTGCAAAAAGTTCTAAGAAGTAGATTAGAAGATCGTCTATTGAATATGTCACAGCATTGAGGACAGACTGATAGCCATAGAGGTGGGATTTTGAAGCTAGACCTCAACCAGTGGAGAAGAAAACTGAATCTAAATTGCTTTCATCATGGATAAATGCCCAAAGAAACGAGCCCTTAGATAAAATGCAAGTACCACTTTTATGCTTTTTGTACAAAGGCCTGGAAATGAGATGTTTTTGCTCTAAACCAAAAGAACACTTGGCTCAACCCAAGGATGTTTTTCAATTCGTTGGGTTTTTGAACGAAAGCTGAAAGTTTTAAGCTTGGCTGGAGCAAAATCTAAATTTTTTACAAATGTTTGGTTTGGTAACTAAGGCACACAAACAAACAAAAATCTACTTCTCACAGCTCAACTTCTCCCAGTACATGGTCTCTCTCCAAACCACGAGCTTTCAGTGGGTATGAGATGCCACCTTTGGTGGTTTGCTCATTCAGTGCCTAAGAGAACTCTGCATAAACCTAACTGTAATGAATCCCCCCAAGTGACCAGAAACCCATGTTTCTGGCACTAAGACACATTTTAGTGGCTGTTGATGACCAAGGTAGACAGGAGTAAGACTCACTGTACCAGCAGCCAGTCCTCCAGCTCATCTATTTTAACTCCAAGCTCTCTCCTGTCTTATGTGACCCTGTGTATTAGGCAAGCCCAAGCAACTAGACCTTTGCTTGATGGGTACAAGGTGAAATGAGGGGCTGTGATGTTGCGCTTCAGCTAGGATTGGGCACATAAAGAGCTGGACACCCCACAATGTCCAGCTGGTACCTTTTAACAAGCACTGATCCTCCTGAGAACAAAAACCCCCACTAAGAACTGGCAAGATTTAACTAATCCATTCTTCCCTGTGAATTGCACCACACACATAAATGAAGCCAATTTTGCAACACCCGGTATTTACACATGGAGTCTCCGTGGCGCAGGGATTCTTGTGGCTTGCTTTCCAAAAATGCCAAACATCTGCCATCTTCACCGAAGTCAGGATGAGTTGGGAGCTTCAGCCATCTCCTGGTCAGCTGAAAAACAGACCATTGCAGAGTGACCTCTGCAGAGTCCTAGAGCATGTCATTAATGTGGATAGACACGGGACACACAGCTCCTGACTGCCACAAAATCACCCAAATCCCAAAAGGTCTTTCAACCCTTGGAGGATTTTAAAATGAACCTTGAATAACAAAGCTCTCCGCAGTTGTATTGTCCATGTGGTAGATGAGAACTTCTGGGCCAGGACAATGTCTTCTGGGAAATTACTCTTAAGAGGAAACAAAAATAAAGTTGCCTCATTAGTGGACAGAGTGATTTTCTTCCAGCCACTCCAGCTGCCTTGAAGCCCAGCTGGAAATGGAGGTGTAAGAGCTCTGGTACCTTTGCTTGCAAGTGCTCTGATGAGGTGCTACCAAATCCTGGCTCCCTACCACATCG
The DNA here is from genome assembly GCA_032273925.1 of Rhynchotus rufescens. NCBI lineage: Eukaryota > Metazoa > Chordata > Aves > Tinamiformes > Tinamidae > Rhynchotus > Rhynchotus rufescens. Next base: position 10,992 of record JAVCKT010012704.1, on the reverse strand, counting down.
CCCACGTGCACTGCATGACAGCAAACCATCAGCTCACAGGCTCCAAGAAGTTTAATGCACAGTGACTGAAATAACCTGCCTATTTGGTGACCCCAAATGCCTTGAACAATTAAAAATGTAGTGTGGGACTGTTGGAGCTGTTGGGTGCATGCAAACCAGTCTACATCAACCTGACAGCTGTGAAAGCATTTTCATTCCTAAATACGTGAATGAACTGGGAAAAAAAAATTATATCAGTGTCCTTCCAATGATTACAACCGCTGGGATCTAAATTCTTGGGCAAGTTCCTGACAGCAAACTGAACACACTGGGAGAAATTCAGGTCTGTTGGTGAGGGATCTTACCTCCTGTGGACCAGCTCCAATGTTCCACTGGGTTAGAGAAGACATTGCCTCAAACCACCCAAGACAGGAGCTATTAAAACTAGGCAGCTTCATGTATAATTTCACCCAGCTGCTGCAATCTATTAATAGCATCCTACAAGGTAGTCTGGTCTTAGAGGGGAAGTCACATCATAACACCATATGTCTTTGTATGTCATGTACTATATATCAGCAATCTGAAAAAGAACACCTTTTGGAGTCTTTTCCCAGCACTTTCCAAGGGCTATCAAAACAGGACTTTAAAAAGCAAAGCAATGGGTAAATTTTAAGGTGCACTAAAACAGTAGAGCGTCAGAGGCAGTGAAGTCTGTTTTCCTAAAGATTTGTGTAGTCTTCCCCTATGACCTCCCCTCCTCCCTGTATGTTCCCTGTCCCATGCTGGAAAATACGTTGTGCATGTTGAAAAGCAGAGAGGCAGAGCAGAGGATGAGGAGAAGGAGGAGGAAAGGGAGAGGAAGAAGGAGAGGGAGAAAGACTAAAGGTGGTACAAAACTGACCCTGGATACTTGGAAAGATCCCTGTGCTGTGACAGCACTGAGAAGCTAGTGGGCTGTATGCTCATTGAGAAGAAGACTTCATAAAGGCTCCCTATGGATGAGCTACATGATACATCTGCTTAAGGTGAAGGTTGACAGATGATTGACACCTGCTATGGGAAGGCGGGAAAAGAGTGGGAGTGATGCCCAGTGATGGAAGAGGAGCAGTGCACTAGCCTGCAGTGAGCAGGAGGAGGCCACAGGATAAGAAATGTCATCAGAGGAGTGAAAAGGGGTGAGATGAAGACGGAAGGAAGGAACGGAAGACAACTGGTATCAAGCAAACAAGACAAGGAGGACAGAACAGAAGAGTTAACTGAAAGGACCAGAAAAGGACTAACAGCCCTTCATCCTGTCAAACACAGGAATTACAGCTCCTTTCCCCACATCTGTGGTTGGTACTGGGTCACTGGGGAGAGCACCAGTTCTAAATGAGCACCAGGCCAGGGCCCTGAGGGAGCACGGCGCTGGCGCAGGCCCAGCTGCAGAGCTGCCTTCTCCTTTGGCAATACGGGAGTGCTCCATGGTTGCCCAGAGGCAGGATGCAGAGCGGCGCAGGGTTTTCATGGGTTGTTTCTTTATGGGCTTCCAGCAGGCCTCGGTTTGCTGGAGAAAACTCCATGCCAGGAGCATGCATGGCCAGTTCATTTCCAGAGGCCCGACCTCCCGGCATCACAGAGGCACATCTTGGAGAAGGCTCCAGGTTGCCTCCCTGGGACTGTCCTCTGCATGGGGACACCACTGCTCTCCCCAGAGGGGCATTTTACCTTCCACAACAAGAGTTGGATGGCATGGAAGAACATGGTGCACAGAAGCAATGCTGGCCTTTCCGCCAGAGCCTCCTCCAAGGTCTCCAGCTGGGCAGGAGATGACAGTGGCCATTGCTCAGTCTCCTAGGAGGAGGAATCCTCCTGCTTGCTATCAACATTTCTTCAACATTTCATGGTCCCACCATAGCCTGACAGGATCCTGAGGGGGTATAAGCGAAACACAGGGCCGAGGACCTCTACACCTCCCTCCTCAGGCAATTAACTGCTCTTATTACTCATTAATAACGAGCTGATGGTTGCAAAGCCAACCGCATCACACGCTAAACCCGGTGCCGGCAGCCCCGAGCACGGCGAAACCCGAGATCGCTCCCAAACCCGGAGGGCTCCGAGCCCCGAGGAGCCCCGCTCAGGTTTTCATCTTCCACCGCAACATTTCGGCATCATTTTAAAAGTGTAATTGAATTTCAGTGCTGCGTGCGCGTGTGTGCGAAGAAAGGAAACGCTTCTCCCGAGATTTACGGCCCGTCTGTTACTGTGTGGGCTGTTTTGACTCGGCGGCGCGGCGGAGCCCATGCAAACCGCGCGCGCTTGGAACCCGTTCAAACTTTTACAGTCCTTCAAATTGGGGCTGGAGCCGGAGAGGAAATACTAAAATCCTGTATATACAACTTCTGTCTGTGAGGGGGAGAGAAATTCCATGAAAATTAAGAACTCAATGATGTATAAATTTATATTCTGTTTAAAGGGTGGGTTGGGTTTTTTCTCTTTCTTTTCTTTTGGGGACTTTTTCCTTTTTTTTTTTTTTTTAAGAAACAATTGAGCTCTTATATAAAGAAAACTCAGATCTTTAAGTAATTTGGGATGTTGCAGACTGGTAAGGGAAGAGGGGTTCGGCCGTCCCATCAGCACAGGAGCCAAGTTTCATGAAGGTGAGCCCACTCCCAAGCGTGTCTCCTGAGGACACCCAGCAAAGCCTTTTTTGAGGGCATGTGCTGTGAGCAATTAAAGCTGGTCTGCAATCAGCAACCTCTGTGAATTGTCCTTCCTAAGCAGTCTTGGGGATGCTGCGGTCAACGCAACCAGCGCAGACCCTGCCTGGCAGGCAAGGCCAAGCCCTGGAGACCAGCGGTTTTGCTCTGGGTGTAGAGGGAGGAAGGAGAGGATTAAAGATGCTTTTAGCACCCTCTGATGGCTGCAGAGTCTTGCCCCAAAGACGATTTCTACAAGGAAAATTCTCCATCAACCTCCTCCCCAGTTTCCTAGTCTGTGGCATTGCCTGGCTGCAAAACCCAACCAGCATCTTGCTGCTGCTGCCAAAAACTTCCCTATTAAACAGCACAGCAAAACCAACCTGGGGGCAGCAGGAGAGCCCAGCTGGCATTCCAGAAAGGCGGGTGCTGCATCCCAATCCATGGGACTTCCCAAAGGGACCTTCCTGGCTCCTGCACACAGCTCATTCAGCAGGAAGCTGTTTGAACCGGGACTATTCCCATCTAGTTTCCATTATATTTTTATGACTGTCATGTGGACAGAGGGAAAAAGAAAAAAGGGGGAGATGGGGTGGGGGGAGACAAATAAGAGCAAAAGAGAAGCAGAACATCAAGTTCTGCCTTTGAGGAGTGCACAGAAATGTGATGGTCAACTCCCTTGCACACACACTAAAAATCAGAGTGTGCACATACAGCCCTCAAAGAGACCAAGTGCTTCTCTCAAATGGAAGCACCGAGAAGCCTTTACAGCCCTTCTTGCTGCAAGACCCCAGCCTGCCTCTTTGTTCCAGAGTTATTTGTCCTCCATCACACGTGTCAGGAGAAAGCCAGCTCTGGCATTGCTGCGGTGGTCACAGCTTCCTCTACCTACCCAGCACTTCATGGGTCATGGCGAAAGGCAGGGAACCCTTAGATGTTCACTTCAGGGCAAGTTATTTGCGGGATGAGAAGGCTGGAAATGGCCTTATATATGTGTGTGCATGTGTGTGTGTGTATAAGCTGACAATTACACATTCTTGCATTCACGGGAGGAAGATTTCAGCTAAAAATGCAAAGGTCAGAACAAGTCCTCACTCCCCCAGAAGATCCAGGCAAGCAGAGAATCCCCAGCACTGGTACTGACGGAAAGAAGGAAGGTGAGGCTGAAGACTGCAGGAGATGGGGGACACATCAGCACAGACTTAGACCAGCTTAAAGTGCTGCAGATCAATCGTCTTCAGGCTCACGCCGTCACACTGGAGCAGGAGAGCTAGTCCACCCCACACGAGTCCAAGCCACCGGGGTTTGGCTTCTCCAAGCTGAATTCTCCATCTGCCTCTGCCCTCTCTCGTCTTGCTGAATGATTTCTGGAGCTTGTACCAATGTGCACAGCTTGTGCCTGTGAAGAACAAGGCCAAGGGCTGGGTAGCCAGGTCACAGGAGCAAAGAGGAATAGGAAGGGCAGCATGGGGCTGCCACTTTCAAGTGCAATGTTTCAGAGCTGCTTTGATAGACATGAAAGTCTTCTGTTGTTTTCACCAGAAGTTTCTGCAAAAGAAAAATTGCTTTCAGGCAAGGACTCATTGTTTCCTTTCTTTCCTCTGAGTGATGACAGATCTCGCCAAAGCCCTGAGCATAGGTGGAGTAGGAGAACCACATAAATATAAGCTAAAATGCACTATACTTCCCTCCCATGGAATACTGTCAGCCCTCGTAAATCCTGTGCTGTTAGCAGCTGGATCAGGGACGCACAGGGAACAATAAACAACGCGGGGAGCGATTACCAGTGCTGCTGGAGAAGCTCCTGGAATTCCCGAGAGCCGGGTCCCCCGCGGTGCTGCGAGCTGCATGCAGGAGCAGCCCAGGCCCCGGAGGGATTCAGGTTCAGTAAATGGTGATGGGCAAGTAAAGAGAGGTGGAAGAGCTGGGATAGGGTCATGCAACACATCACAGGCAAAGGCTACATCTAGGTCCCTTGGCACTCAGTCTATAGACCTGGGTGCAGGCCAGAAAAAGGCAATGATGGCCAGCAGCCTCTCACTGCTGCACTTACGCCTCCTTTCACATCCACGTGCTCCAGAACTGCTGGAAAGGGGACAAGACTCTGTATTTTTCTAAAAAAATAGTAAGACACAGAGTGCACCACCTCTCCAGATGAGTGACTGCTGCTGTAAGAAGAGGCAATTCCAAACAGACATCTCACATTCGGAGTTCCTGCAGACCATGCTTGTATCCCCTTTACATTTCTTAGAGCAAAAGTCCAAGCATTGACTTTGGAGTCTCTCATCAGAAGGGTGTATATGTCTCCTGAGCAATAAGCACAGCTCTTCCCTGGATGGTTTGCTTTTTTGGCATCCTTTTGGATGCCACTCAGCAGCAATGTTACTTAGATGTCACTCAGATGGTCTTTCACCAGATCTTTTGAGTGTCATCATGCTCCTGCACCGCTACCAAGGACGTGCCCATGGAGACTTGAGCTGTGTAGGTTTCCAGTGACTCCTCACTGCTACCGTAGAACATCCTGGGAACATTCGGGTGCCAATTGCTGCTGTAAAACCAGCTGAAATGTGTTTAGGCATCTCTGCCTCCATGGTAGCCATCTTTTAAGAAAACTCATTTAGTCCATAGAACGAAAGCTGAGAGGGGACATAGTGCTGCCTGTAAATAAATCAGGGGTAAGCACCAGGGAGGCAGTGGAGCTATTGAAGCTAAAAGACAATGTTGGCACAAGAACAAGTGGGTATGGAAAGGCCAGGAATAACTTTAGGGTAGAAATTAGAAAGAGAAGTCAGCCCTCTGAGAAACTCTTGCCTAGAACAGCATTCCAGCAAGCACAACAGGAAACAAAGCGCCTTGCAGAGGGATCTAGCTAAGCTAGCAAGAATGTGGGGTGGCTGTATGACATGACGGGGTATGTCCGTATGCCCCGTGCCAGTATATTGGATATATGCCCATATGCCAGTATATTGGACACTTGTGAAAATACAGAGACTTGGCCTAAACTGCATGATTGGCCATCAGGGTTCCCATGTTCAGTAACGTAGCTAAGAGAAGAAAACACATTATAAGTTTTTTCATGAATTCATCCACTTACCTATTTTGTGCTAGCACCCACCAGGACTCCGTTATGAGACACCCTGACACTAACAGCATGTGGCCAGGGCTGGATTCACCACCACGTGTCCCAGCCTAAGAGAGAAGGGCAGATATCTCTCTGTCCCTCTCTGCTCCCCATGGAGCTGCCTCCACCCGGGCACTTTGCTTCTTACCCCTCCATTAGGCCTTGTTCTCCTTTCCTTGTAGAGTCTGATGGGAAGAGAGAAGACCAATTAGAAATATCAAAATAAAGTGAGAACACGCTTTTGCAATAGCATCTGTATGAGAGTCTTGGAGAGTCTTTCCTTCCCCAATCCATTCTCAACATTTCTTTTTGGCCTCTTCTGTGCTTGCTGCAGAAACAACCCTTTAGTTTTTCATGAAAGATTTCTTCACCTTTTGGCAATACCTTAGCATGGAGCAAAAAGAGACCTTCTTCCCTTTGGGGTCAACTGAAATGAAAGTCATAGCACAGTTCACAGCGCTACATCATTTATTTTTTATCCTCCTTATGTAATATAAAAGCTCTGGCTTAGCAGACAGAGATCTGCTGAACGCCAGCCCGCACTAGAAGATCACACTTTTCAAAAGATTCTGGAAATAGATTTATTGTTAGATACATGTGATATATATGGCATTGTATACAGGTTTCCTGATATCCCCGAGATAATCTGAATATACATTAAATTACACAAGGCATTGTAACTCAGATTCATTCTGAATATACTTCTAGGCTACTCTATCCTTCACTTTTATTTTATTCAGGATATATTATCCCAGTCATTCCAAATGAGGGCCAATAAAATCTTCCTGGCACAGCCTGTATCATATGTTCCCCATATACTACATATTTAACAGAAAAAGTTCACTGGGGATGTTCTAATTTGATTATATATACTTCAAAAAAAAAAAAAAAGGAAGAAGAAAAAGAAATAAAGGAAAAGAAATCCACCTATAAAGCTAATTCAGGGCAGATGGGCAGGTGAGAGGTCTAATTACCATATCTACAATTTTTACTCTATCAGTCCTCTTCAGTCAGTCATAAGGATGATTACCAAGAGTAGCACCTTATGTAAATCCCACATGCTCCCCTTCTGGCCCACTGTCTTCAAGTGCTTTTAGGATCTTTCTGGCTATCAGAAACTCTGAAAATGTGAGCAATTTAGGAGATTTAAGAGATGCTGAATAGGGAAGCGTCAGGAGAGGAGCCATTTCATGCAACCTTCTTCATGCCTAAAGAATCATAATAGGCTCCACCACTAACAGAGGAGCACTTACGAGGGAAAAGAAATGAATTTAATTCAGTTTAACCATGGATAGACACGTATTCTTGCAGTTACGTAATAATCAACTATGCAACAGCCTGTGCATTACAGACTTAATATCTGCTCCAGGAGCGTATTCACCTCAGATGCACTTGGCTTGCAGACTGCAGCAACAGGTTCCAACTCACCCCCAGGGAGATGAAGGCAGGGGATGGTTGAAAGTCCTCCTCACTCTGCTCGGCCCAGAGAAACCTCCCCACTCACCACATTCTCTGAGTGAGACTAGCACAAGCTTAGGAGCTGGCCTCACACTTGTGAATTGGGACCAGCTTCCCATTCCAGCTCATAGCACTCTCACATTTTTATTTCAGAATGGAACGGTGTTAAGGAGACCTTTGGGAAATGGAACAAAAATTGCTTTTTCTTTCTCTCTCTCTCTCTCCCTTTCTTTTTTTGTTTCTCTTTCCTATCCATCACTTTTCCTCAAGACCTTGAATCTCAGGACATCCAGAGTGACACAATCCAGAGCAGGCTTGTTCAGGCTCAAAATGAAGTGGCATCTTCAGGATTTCAAGGCACTGGAAGGGATAAGGTAGGGATTTTGTTCCTCAAGATGAGAAGTTGTGAGGGAAACCTGGATGCTGGGTGCAAAGGTAAGAACAAAATTTTGACTTCTCAACTCTTTTGAGGAGCAGGTCAATTCCAAGACAAATTTTCCTTCTTGTGTCCCATATCATTTGCAGCAGCTAACAGTATTGTCAAGAAAAAAAATGAGCCAAGAAACTCTATAGCAAGAGCAAAAGACAGAGAAGATGTAGATGTAGCATTCTGAGACCTATCAATTCCCTGCAAGCCTTTGCTCTCTGCATATTCATCTAAAACACCTATTTTTTCAGCTCCTTGTTACAACACAGAGAGAACAGCCTCCCCTTGCTCACAAGGGAACCACAAGAACATGAAACACTTAAATGTTCTGGCACTGGAGCATCTCCTAAGTGCCTTAGCAAGAGCTCTCCCTCCATAACCTTCCACAGAGGATGATGAACTCCATCTCTGTCTGCCTAACTGCCTGGAAGGCGATGCCTCCTGTCTCCTTACACCTATAAGTAAAGGTGCATGGGAGGAATGCAACTGCAGGTCAACAGACCTCTATTCCCAGAGACGTTTCTCTTCTTTATGATCACCTCACTGCCCTTGTGCAGCTCCTCTGCAGGGAACTCAATAGATATTTTTTCCAACATCTTTAAGTATTAATCTTGGGAGCTATTTGAAGACTAGTAAGTCCCTAAATGTCAATCTGAATTTCCTTGCTTATCTTTCACATCCAGGGAGATGTGAAAGCATTCCATCCAGACACCTAATAACCGTAACTTTTGCCATTTCACCCCTATTCAAAATGCAGGAACATGCAACCGGGCAGTCATGATTGCCTTGTAAGAGTGACCCCAATAAGTTACAGTTTGCTTTGCATATGAAGCATATGTGCATACAGCTTGGCATAGCTTTTCTCCTGGCCCTCATGAAGGAAATTTTATGCTTCATACTTTTTTCCCCACCAAAAATTTGTTTTTGAACATCCAAAGTCTCGCTAGTAAAGTTTGCCTGATGGTGGGATATGAAAATCACAGATGTTGGCAACAAAGCAGTTACAGAGACCAGAAAGTTTCTATAGACCTTGTAAAACTCCATAGACCCAAATGACTGGGGCTACGACCATACAGCTGCTTTTGGGGCAGCCTTTGACTGAACCAGGAATTTGGTTGACTGTTGCTCAAAGGATTCACTTCCCAATGGAGACCACTGCCTTGGACAATAATTCACAATTGGAGATTAATTTCAAGAAGGTGGCTCTGATGGAAGCATTTGTGGTGTGCACAGACTGTAGAAACAGCGGGTGTTGCAGCAACACGTTGTCACAGCAATGCATGTACCAATACAATGTGTGGAGGGCTCCTCCACCAGCCTTGGTCTCTGATCCCTCAGCACCAGAGGCTGGAGGCTTCATGCTGGTTCCTTGCAGAGCATTGTCAGCTTGTTTTGTCACATAAAAATACTTCATTTTCCTCAAAAAAGGAAATGTCCACTGAAAGGAGGTTCCCTCTCTTCCCCTTTGAGACCAAGAGAGGAACCCACCCTCGTGCAGCCACCTGAGAGCCTGCAGCAACGGAGGATGTCATCACAGCTACAGTTTCCAGCACAACAAAAATAACATCAAGACTATCAGCCTATTTCAGGACCATTCTCTCATGCGGTGCTACCCAGCCAAACTATTCTGGGCTGCTACTGTACTTGCTGATAGACACTGTATGCGTGTGCCCAACATACTGTACATTCCCTTGTAAGGGATTGCCCCAATCCCTGCTCTGCTCGGAGTTTTCATTTGGCTCTTTGCCTCACACCTGCTAACTGGAAGTCTTCAAAACCTGCTCCAGAGGCTCTCCTGGGAGCTCCTCGGTGGCCTATGAGGGCTTCGAATCGAATAGGGTGTTCCCAGAGCCCAGGCAAGCTCGTACATCATCACATGTGAGCTCTCCAGCGCCAGACCTGAGCTCTTGCCTTGTATAGCGTCATGATGGCCAGGCGTGTGCTTCTTGTTAGGAACTGTTATGAACTGCATTTAATAGATCCTCTGCCGTCAATTATGGCCTGGGGCAGGAGGAGGAGGGAGATGGACATGTTCGCTGGGACTGAGGTGAGATTCACTCCTCTGGTCTATGTCAGAGTGCCTGGAGCTGGAGCTTCGCTCAGGATTTATCATCGCTGATCTCAGCGGGTCCTAATGGCAAACTAAACTTTTATGAGGTTCCCAGGTGCCCTTGGATCATCTGGGGGACAGCAACAGGCTGTGCTTGTGTAACACCTTGTGCAATGGGATTCTGGGCCACACCAAGGCTGCAGGAATGAGTAATGTGAATGAGACAACCTTGGAACAGAAAGAGAGAGAAATCCATAAACTCGGCGCTTTCCAAGTTAAAGGGAAAAGTTTCAAATCTTGACACAGAGCACTATGGGCCTGAACTCATCCCATTCAGCTGTAGGCATTTTAATAGGATGCCTGGACAGAGCCTCGCAGCTCTGGAGTTTCTTTACAGTCTGTGAAGACAGGCAGGATCTTCCAGAAGGCAGCTCAAATCCTAGGTCTAGAACAGCTTGCCCCTCTTCCGATTGACTTCAGAGGGGAAATTAGGCCACTTGAAAGTTAGGCACTTGAGTTAATGAGGTGAACCCCGGCCAAAACCTTTGTATTACCAAAGCGAGCAGAGTAGGACATGCTGCTCCCACATGGAACTACTCCTGGCACTGCTCCATGGTACATGCTCCTACACACCATGGCTGTAACAAGTTCATTCCAACTTTTGCCAGTACAGGCCTACAAGAAAGTCCTCCAGAGCAGAGACAAGCAAATGGTCTTCACAGCCAATTGACTGTGAGGCCTCTCTGCTGACATTAGTAGCAATAACTGAAAACTGCTGCCTTAGATGGGGCAAACTCTTCATTTTGAGAGCTCTCTACCAGCAGTTTGCTGGAGAACACTCAGAGACATCTATCCTATGGGTAGAGGTTGGCTTGTAAACCAGCAAGTTGGCTCTTAACTTTCTTTGGGAATGGAGCAGCCTCTTCCAATTAAGTTTAGAATTATATGATCCTCCAGAGAGGAACTTCATGAGGTTTAACAAGGACAAGTGCAGGATCCTGCACCTGGGGAGGAATAACCCCAGTAGGCACCAATACAGATTAGGGGTTGACCTGCTGGAGAGCAGCTCTGTGGAGAGAAATCTGGGAGTCCTGTTTGACAACAAGTTAACCATGACCCAGCAGTGCCCTCGTGGTCAAGGTGGCCAGTGGGCTCCTGGCTGCATCAGGAGGAGTGTTGCCAGCAGGTGAAGGGCGGGGATCCTGCCCCTCTACTCAGCTCTGGTGAGGCTGCACCTGGAGTATTGGGGGCAGTTCTGGGCTCCCCAGTATAAGAGGGA
>JAVCKT010012703.1:0-12672 GCA_032273925.1 Rhynchotus rufescens | reverse complement strand
GAACTGTAAGCTTCTCAAAGTTTTCTTTGGTATGCTTGAAATTCAGTGGAATTCAGTGACAATCCCAAAGCCTTGACTGCATCCAAAACACTATTTTTCTCTTTTCCTTCTGAAAGCATTTGTCTCCAGTTGCCAGTAGATATAGTGACAGCTGTGAGGTATATGTTTTATGGTGGCTTAGACATGATGTTGAACAAACTAATGATAGTTTTCCTGGATATTTTCAATACAGAGTGTTCCATTTTTAGCTTCACATGCCATATGTGATTTCTTTTTATGGAAACTAAGCCTATTACATTTGGCTTTGCATTGATTCATTCAATTTGCATTGATTTTATCCTGTTTAGCAAGTTGTGATAGTGCTAGTGACTTTCCTCTATCTTAGTCATGATTGTTATTTTCAGTGCAGTGGCCTTTGATGCTGTCATTATATTGCCTATGAAGGAGATTTATCTTGCATCAGATTAGCTCACAGGAGGGACAACAACTGCAGACTCTCTCTGTCCGTACGTGTTGCAGGAGAGTCCAAGAGGCTCTTGGATTTATGCGTAGTGCAAGAGGGCCCAAGAGGCTTAACTTGTCATATCTATGTACAAATCCTCTCATAGGATTCAAGATTCCACTTCAAAGTAAGGTATTTCAATGCTAAATTAAAAATTCTTTTCTTTTGAATTTGTCCTGTGTCAAAAGTGATGTTAAAATGTGGAAAAGTTTCAATATTTATTCTATACCAAAAGAAGAGAAAGTATTATATAGAGTCATATCTTCTCTTTATACTTTTTCTCTGCTGTTATTAAACAAACAAAGAAACGAACAAGAAACATTACTCGCATTTTCATTTACTAATTTACAAAGAGTACGTACTTTGTTTCAGCTTTGCAAGAAATAAAATAGAAAGTTGAAAGTGCCTTGCCAAAGGTTACGTAGTGCATCTGGAAGAAACCATAAGTACAAACTAGATTTCTAGTGTCTTAGTTCGGTGGTTTGTGCATTCAGCTACGATAATATATATATATATATTTTTTTTTTTTCTGGAGATTGTGTATTGTGTCTTCTGTGGTTATCTTCTGCACTTTAAATGGATAGCTGCAAGTTTATGAACTATACTCCTCATTTCTACCTTTTCCACTGAAGAAGATGTAATGGTCCAAAACTTCCTTTCATCTCCTAATTTTTCCTTAATTTAAAGAGAATTAATACATGTAGGCTTAAATATACATTAATAAGCTAAAGATATGTTTGTATGAATGTGTATGACTGTTGGTACCACAATGTGTAAACCCTCTGAGGCAAGAGGCAGCTTACAGAGAAGAATCAATACAAATATTTTTGTTTCTCTTTAATTAGCAATATCTTGTGGAATTCCTAAAGCGCCAGTAAATGGTGGAATATTAACCACAGATTACTTAGTTGGCACCCGTGTTACTTACTTTTGCAATGATGGGTATAGACTATCAGCCAAAGAACTTACTACTGCAGTCTGCCAGCCAGATGGTACATGGAGCAATCACAACAAAACACCTCGCTGTGTAGGTAAGAAATAGATAAAAATCTACAACTAATAAGAACCTGACTGTACATTGCTTTTACTTCTCTAAGACAAAAAAAATTTCAATAGTTAAACTTTCAGCTTGTTTGCTCTAACCTGTGAATCATGAGTGACATTAGGTATTTTAATAAGAAATGTATTGAAGCCTTCTGTGACAACAGAAGAAGGTTACTACTGGTATTTCTGGTATTTCACAATTCTATTAAGATACTGCTGATTATTTGTATCCAGCCCATCATTATAGGGGTTGGATACATCATTTAAACTCCAAGGAACATCAATGCAGGGAAAATGCATGTTCAGTTCCAGGGAAAAGCAGATTTCCAAAAAATTATAAGTGGGATGTGAAAACATAGGTGAGCATAAGAATGACTCAGAAATGTCAGACAGAGAATTATATGTCCATTAAGATTTACAGCACCTCTCTTCACTGAGTTGAACAAGTGAGTTCACTTAGTGAATTTTGGAGAAGGAAACTGCTCTATAATAATTTTAGGATTTTCACTTTTTTTCTTTTTTTTTCCTTATTCTTTTAAATTAATAAATTCCTCATTGCCTTTTTCTCTATCTAAAGAAACAATGTGGATAGGCAGAAAAAGAGATATAAAAGATTAATTTATTTATTTGCTTATTTATTTTTGTGATGACAAGAACATGTAGAATTCGAGGCAAGAGAAAAATATTTTTTTTCTGCTGAGAACCAATCCTGAATATGGATATTAATTTTCCTGTCAACACCCCAAATTAAACTCAAAATGTCATAGACTATGCTTAGGTAGAAAGTAATTATTGAATAAAAATTTAGCTGGCTAGTATTTCAGTAAATATTCTCATGACTGGTCAGAAGTGGCATGTTAATTCCACGGCAAAGAACGTACACTGATTTTTTTTCAAGACTCTCACTCTTCATCATCTCTAAGATATGTTTCTGAATGAATGATTGTATGTATTTTCCTGATTTCAATGTACTAATTCAGTAAAAACTGTTTTTTTTTTTTTTTTTTTTTTTTAAGTTGTTACGTGTCCAAGCATCAATTCTTTCACACTGGAGCATGGAAGATGGAAAATAGTGAATGGTTCACATTATGAGTATAAAACAAAAGTAGTTTTCAGCTGTGATCCAGGCTACTATGGCTTGGGACCAGCATCTATTGAGTGTCTTGCTAATGGTACCTGGAGTTGGAGAAATGAGAGGCCTTACTGTCAAAGTAAGTACATGCTGTATTTGTCTTACAGAGTATGTTATATCTATCTGCCTATATCTGTATCCATAAACCTCCTTTATGTAGATTTCAGATAAAAAAAAATTCATTTGGCTTACTTAGAAATTTAGAAACTTTTCTCAGCTGCAGTTCCTGTGTATCTTGGAAGCTATTATGTGTAAATAAAATAAATGTGCAAATGTCTTAGTGACAAGTCTCTATGCACACTTCTGTATTTTATATTCCCTGTCCCTAAAAAAAGCACAAAGGCATATGGTAGCTAAATGGCAAGGAATTCCATGAAAATGGTTTCTTTATTATTGCAATGTATTGTGAGAATGGAAGGGCAAGTGTTATGGTATGAACTAAAAGATAAAAGTTACATCTTCTCAGAGAAACAAAAATGTAATTTCCAAAATATTAACAGCATTAATACTGAAATAACTTTTAAAAATATGAACAAAACCAACATGATTAAATAACACTTAGTCAATAACATTCTGAGCATTGTTTTTTTTTTTTTTTAGTTCTCCTTTAAAACAATTTTTTGAGCATTATTCCTGTGGAAATATTAGACTTTGTAAACAGAGCTTTTCATTTCCAAGTGTCACAGGTTGAAGTGTGTATATATATATATATATATATAGTTTACATATATATATATAGTTTACATATATGTACATTTAATACACTTATTAGTATTACACACTGTTATATATGTGTTTATGATAATCAAATACTAACTTCTGTTTTGGTTTGTTTTTGCTATGAAGTTATTTCTTGTGGAGAACTTCCAACACCTCCAAATGGAAATAAGATCGGAACTCAAATCACGTATGGATCTACAGCTATATTTACTTGTGATTCAGGATATATGTTAGTTGGCTCTACTGTAAGGGAGTGTCTCTCTTCTGGACTCTGGAGTGGAATTGAAACCAGATGTTTAGGTATGGATAATGATGTCAAGGCTTGCCTATTTTCTTCAGCAAGGCAAATCAACCTATCTTTTTTCTTTAGCTTCTCAAGCACAGGTATTGAAGAGAATTCTGTATTTTATAAATTTATGTGGATGGATTACTTTCCTTTTGAAAAGGTAACTGTAGTTTCATCTCCAGAAATTGGATATATTTTTCCAATATCTAGTCTCCATGAAAAGCTTGTGTCATGGTATTGCTACATATAACTCTGAAGTTGATCCATGCATACATAGTAAGTCTGGTAGGCTCCAGAAGTGTCAGCTTTAATAATTACCACTAGCAAAATGACTGCATAGGAGAAGTGAGTTCAATTGTAACAGAATTATTTGTACACATGCAATTGAAATAGAACTTAAAATATTAGTGTGGAAATTTGAACATGAACATTGAAGCTTGATAGCTGAGTAGAAATTATTGTACAGCTGATATCTATAGAATTTGACCACTCCTGTACACATGTAGGCAGCTTCACTTAAATAAATTACTCAGACTGCAGTCCCTCAGTTGCTCATGAATAAAACATGCATGTTATCTCTATAAAGCAATTTCAGGGCTTCTTTTTAATGTGTTACTATCAAACATACCTTATTTTGGATTATTGTTTTAACTTTAACATCAGGTTTAACTCTATACACTCTATCTATATGGTATTTTTGATTCAGTTGAAATAAAAGTAATGATAGTGTTCCTACTTCAGCATGGGGTATGAAAGTCATATTGTCCCTTGGTACTTGCTTGAGCATGAAAAAGGAAAGATGAAAAAAAAAAGTGTCTTATATATACATAAGATATGTTGGTTTATTCTAAAATCCCCTTTCAGATCTCTGTTTATCTTTCTAGACTATGTTCCCTCCAAAATCATTTTCCTTCTACAATTCAGCTTTTTTTTTTTTTTTTGGTACAAATTTTCCTGAAAGCTTAAAATAAATGAATGAGCAAAAATGTTACCTGTTAAGATATATATTCTTATTATATTTTCTTAAATTGGGCATAATGGTAAGACAAGGTACACCCGGTTATTTATTGTGTAGAGAAAATTTCCTGACAAATTGTCCAACAAAATTTCTGTATCACATCTCTGTCTGAAATTTTGTCTGAGCAGCAACTATATTTATTATGTGAAAAGAATAATTTTGTTTGCTTTCAGTTAGTGATAAGAGTAAGAATGTTACATAAAAAATATACATTTATAAGTAGAAAAATATTGTAAAGGTTTTCTTTTTATTTTCTTATTTTTATGTCAGTCATGAACTGTGAGTTAGCCAACACCTAGAACAGGAGTAGAAATGTAGATTATTTTGTGCTTATCATAGTGCTTTCGTATTTTTAATTGAAATATGAGTGATGAATACAATCTCAGTGTTTCCTGAAGTCTGGCTAAACAGAGATTTTATTTCAACTTCTCCTTCACTAGCTCTATTTTTAGAAATCCTGCTAATTCAAAGGAGATGCTCTAGATGAAGTTTTATCAGAGGATCATTGCTATTACAGCATAGTTATCTGAGGAGCTTTTAACCTTTACCTTCTGCTAATGTAGCTTGCAAGGAGGAAATGCATAGATTTCCTCAGAGATCTGTGTAATGTTTATATTCAATATGGAAATAAATTTATTTGGGAAGTCATGTATTATTAAATCAATTTTCTTTTTGGAACTCTGTATTTTGAAATGTATCCTTTAGTATTTTTATTTCTGTTTCAGAAAACCTGGTTACAAAAACAAAGTGAAATTAAACAACGAAAACGTAGCATGGAAATAGCAATTTTGTAAAGCCAAATTCTACTTAAAAGCAGCAACAGGCTTCTTAGCTTTTTCCAAAATATCCATATTCCATTCTGAGACCTTACTCATTGTTAATGTGATCTACCAAGCTTCATAATTATCTGTGAGGGAGTTGATTTTATTAGGTTTCTCACAATAGTGTTGTATGAATTAAGGTAATTTTTGAAAGATGCTTGGACATCACACCAATGAAAACAATGAAAAACAGGATAAGAAAGGATAGGTTACCATCAACTAATTGCAGAACCCATTAGAGGAAATATATCTTACCCAAAATTCTCTTCTTGATTGATTCATGAGCATATTGCAAGGCCTTCATATTTCTTCAGAGGTCTGACTCCTTTCTCAATCAAAATAAACATTAAAACAACAAAATAAACAATAAACATAAAATATAATCTCCTTAATAGGTCTACAGTTATGATTTAAGATATTATTATATTTATGTATTTTTATATACATTTTATATTTTTATTTTATTTATATTTTATAATTTTAAATGTTATATTTTTATACTTTTATGTATTTTATATATAAATTGGGTTTTTTTAATATTTGCTTTAGTATAAGCATTCCCTTCGAAAAATCAATCATCCTTTATGAAACACTAAGCATCCATATGAATTAAAATGCAGAAATAACAAATGAAGTTTACTTGATCAATAGGCTATTTGGAAAAGTTTTTGATTATATTACTAATACTAGATGTATTAAAAAAAAGCTGAGATAGCAAGCAGAGAAATCTAATTTGCTTAAATGCTGTTAAGTGTCAGCATTTATTCATACATTTATTCAAACACTGCAACACAGTGTTTTCTGGAATGCCTTCTATCTCTTCTAAGAGAAATAATAGACTTTTCACATAGTGGCTTTGCCTACATTGGCCAATAATCTAGTACAAAGGAACAGATCATGAGACTGAAACAGCTGATGCTGAGTCCCCCATATCTATATTACCTATGTTTCTGACATTTTTCCTTGGATAATATTTATCATATGTATAGGTTCCTTAAGGGAGAATGGAGGGAGGATGGGCCCAAACTTTTCTAGATGTTGACCAGTGACAGGGCAAGGGATAATGGGGACAAGTTGAAACACAGGAAGTTCCATCTTCATATGAGGAAGAACTTCTTTCCTCTGAAGGTGACAGAGCCCTCAGAGAACAGGCTCTGCCCAGCGAGGATGTGGAGTCTCCTTCTGTGAGGTCTTCAAAACCCGCCTGGATGCCACCCGGTGCCACATGTCTTACATATTCCTGCTGGAGCAGGAGGTTAGACTACATCGTCTCTAGAGGTCCCTTCCAACCTCAACCATTCTGTGATTCCTAAAGCTAAATCTCCCAGCTTTAGAATCACAACCTCCCAGATTCCTAAAGCTAAATCTCCCCAGTACTCATATAGTTTAAGTTAACAAAAGGTATTGTTATTCATTTACACCCCATTGTGCAAAAGGGGTTGGAATATAGTTTTGAGGAATATATCTTTGAGGAATATATCTTAGAGATGAGCTTTTTATGTTTGTCCTCTGAAAGGACAGATGATTACATGGAGGGTTTATGAAATGTTAATGTAGACAAGACCTGGAACCTCAGCATTTTTAGATCAGTTTTTCTTGATTCTCTTTTTCTTTGTTCATGCACAAGTTCCCTTCCTAGGCTCTAGTGAGGCTTTTGTGACACCACCCTTTACTTGCAGCATGTGAGAAGAATGTTATCCAATAGTTCCATAGAGCAATGTGTTCGACAAGGTGAAAGTAACAGCTAGGACCACTGGGGTAGTGCAGCCACGTCTGTTGATAATGACAAGCACTCAATATATACATATTTACAGATATGCAATTTACATTTTTGAAAGAGCAAAGTAGAGAAGTAGGGCTGGAAAGGTACCTTCCATTCTTATCTTTGACAGCAATGAATGTATACTTTGTAGTGGAGAATATCTTTGTGTTTCTATCAGATAAAGACAAGGAATTTTGGTATTTATGTAAAAAAAAAGGTCTTTGTTAACTTTCAGTCAATGAAAAATTTCCTTTTTCTATGGCTACGTATCCTCTGAGAAATAGCCTTTCGGCCAGCATTTTCTTCTTAAGAACTTTAGGAAAGATATACAAGAAAACATCTTTTTCCTCCTCTTCACTATTTTTAAACAATACTTTTAATTAGAGATTTTTCAACTCTAAGCGAATCTTTCTCTCCAGTGATACTGATCTAATATTCCTTGAGTTAGCTTTATTTTTTTATGCTATTGCAGTATGAAATTCTCAGAATAACTAGGTTTTCAATTATGTTGGAGAATGGCTTCCCTTTAAAGAGTTATTCATTATTCATTTTAAGGAATTCTGCAGAGAACCTGAGCCATGGATTTAAAAGATGCCAAAGATATTAACTATTTGTCTGTTTTACCATGATTTGAAGAGCTAACAAAGGGAGGATCTTCCGAAATTAGTAGGAGGAAGATCCAAGATAGTATTTTCAAGACTTTAACAGTCTGATTTCAATAGTGTTTTCTGATTTCAATAGATTTTCTACAGAAGTTGTATGCAAACAGAAGGATATAGCATAATATACCCTAATCAGAGATGCAAGCTCTGTAGAACAGAAAAGAATTTAAACATGAGGTTCAAATTATTCTTCCCTCCTCAGCTGAGGTCACCCTGACAGGTTAATTAACATTGTTGTTGAATAATAACCTAGATCTATTTTTTTTTTCAGAAATATATTGATGTGCTGATTTCTTTCAGTACTATGCTGGTGTCTGACATTATTGATATCTAAAATAAGCATAGATACATTTTTGTAATTTATTGTAAAGACTCTGTATTTGTTTATTCCTTCCCTCACGTACCAGAAAGCAGCCTTCATTTCACGTAAGCTGAAGTTTCAAAAGGTTCACACACTCAGTTGCTATGTCACTTTTCCTTTGCTGGAGTTACATTTTATGTCAAGTTAGGTAACTTATTTGATGCTCACATTTTAATAATATCCTTCACTGACACTCTTTGGCTAATTTTGTTTTTTACAAAATAATACTGCACGGTGGTTGTCTTTCTCAAGCTTTGCTAGGGTAGAAATTGGTAAGATTGCCATCCTTATTTTTCCCTTCAACTCAGTTACTCATTAAAATTTCTACACTGAATTTTTTCAGCATTCACTGTGAAGTTAACTAGGGTACCAAGAAGATTTTGAATTTTTTTTCCTATGAGAATTATCATAACCTAGTTTTTATAAATCAACAATTGAGAACATTTCTTATCGTTTTCTAATCTTATTACAGATTTCTTTTAACAATAACTCAGTTCCTACTGCAGCAAAGCCCATATTTGTTACGTAGGAACAAATGATATATTTAGGAATACAAATGATATATTTAGGAATATATCATGAATTTCTTTTTCTTCTCTCACTTTTGTATTCTAATAAATTTAGCCAAGAAGAATGATACTGATCTTAGAATTTGAACTTCTTTCTCTGTCCTGCATCTGTCCTGTATCCCCAACAAATTTTATATGATTATTTTTTATATTTTGCTTTATAATAGCATTCTAAGATGACTAAAATAGCTGTATACTTTCTTGTAATTCATCCTAAAATTAGAATTTTATTTTAGGGATAAAGAAACTATACTCCATTAGATAGCAACAGCACTATTAACTCTTCGATCCATGATAAATCAGTATTCAGTGTCTTATAATTTTTCCTTAAGTATGGGAGGACTTAAAAAAAAACCTTTGAGTATGAGAGGACTTAAAAAATCTGAAACTCTTTCTTCTGCCAATTGCAATCCTTTGCTTTCTACCTCTATCTTTTTTTATCTTAGTTTTCTGATAGTTTTTTGGGTAGATTGTGTTCATACTTGCAGAAAACTCTCTCAGTATGATACCCATGCTGAAGTATTTGCATTCAGTCTCCAGAACAAAAATTCTACCTGCAGAGTTTACATACTGACCAATTTCGTAAATGGCTTGCATTTTGGGAGATTATTTTAGCTATCTTATCTCAAAAGCTAGATGCACATTATAGTTTTGTTGGATGAAAGATAGCTATTATAACAGCAGATTTGTGATTTTATTCAGTTTCATCATACCAGATTTCAGAGCAGAACTTTTCTCCCCTAATGATTCAGTTGGGAAAACTATGGAATATTTCCCAATATGAAAAGCTTTTTAAAATGATATTGCTTTATAACTTTGCAGTATTTTGTGTAGAAGTGAAATTCTGTATTGTTACTTTTAACCAAGGAGTAACCTTATCATCGATGTAACAAAAACAATAGCACAGAATATGAGCAAGGGAGGGCAAAAGAGTTTTGAGGATACAACTCTGAACACAAATGATGATTAGGGCTGATATTTTATGCCTTTCCAGAAGAAGTATGTCTCTTGATATTCAGAAACAATGGTAGTTTCTCAGCAAAATGTAGCTATGTATCTATATACATACACACATGTGTGCATATATACACACACTCAGATAAATACATCAAAAGCTACATTGAAAGGTGCTTCAAAGAATCATATCAAGCTTTCTTAATGAGAAGAGGGAAATATTTTTATTTGGCATAAATTTCTTAAGACTTTAAAATGGAAGTTCTGAAAAGCAATTTATGGAAGAAAGATTGTAAAAGATGTAGACATAGAAATAATGGATATGCACATGTTAATTTGAAATTAGCATTTTGGATTTTTTTTTCACACATATCTGAAGAAAAAATGATAAAAATGATAAAAGGTAATATTTCTCCTAAAAGTTGTCAAAAGTAAATTAGTCTCATTTACAGGAGAAATAAGAAATAGAATAAAATTGAATAGAAAATAAGTAATAGTCACTCTCAGATTTTGTCCTTTTCTCTTCTACTTTTTGTCTTAATATTGAAGAAGTATCAAGAGCTATTGCAAGTAAAGTTCTTCATTTCCTTTGAAAGAGACTAGTTATGTGGATGTGTGTAATAAAGTGGAAATATAAAGAAAATAAACAAAAAAAAACCCTGAAAAATATTAATGAGCCTCTGCTTTTATTGCAAATGAGGGAATTTATCCAGCTTGCATAAATTGCAGTAAATTTCAGTGATGTTCTCCAAGATTCCCTAATCAGGAACAATGTATACCATTACGGACACTTTCTATGCCAGATACACTTAACTGGCTACTCTGTGCACCTACAGGACAGATGGTGTTTTGAAAATGAAACAAATAGGGCTGAACCCATCTGATTTTTTTGGTTTTCTTTTGTTTTACTTTGTTTTGTTTTGTTTTTATACCTCAAACAGAAAGATTTGTCCTGGAAAGCAGAACGAAAACCAGAGATAAAGCCTACAAATCCTAAATGTCTTTTATTTGTTTTTTTGTGCATTTTTTTTGACATTGAGATGAAAAATGTGTCACAGATGTCTGTCATATCCTGCTATTAAAAGATATATATTTCCTTAAAACTTAATTAATTATTAATTACTAGTTGATACAGAGTTTTGAACTAACAGATCTACATTTCCTTTTGTAATATTCTTATTACAATTGAGTTTCTCAATTATTTTTTCTCTTCAGTTTAGAAATTTTAATGAGAATAGAATTAGACTCTTCTATTCAGAAAACATATTCTACTTTTCTATTAACAAATAGTTTACAATTAGTCATGGAATGCAGCTGATGTTCCAGAGATGTAAATGTTACAGATTAGGTGTATATAATCAAGACAGAGAATTTTGAGTCCAAAACTAGTATCTGAGATGTTTATGATACTGACAGGAAGTATCTCAACAAGGTGGGAATTTTAAGCAATGTTAAACTTGGTCAAGTTAGACATTACTGCAAGACTTCTGGTTGATTTACAGTGAATTTTGCACCTATTCCAGCTGCATGTTCTTTGTGCTGTCCATATGCAGTAATAGTGGTCACTTGATATGCTAGATTATCCTAGCTTTATTGTCTCAAGAACCAAAGTTAGTCCTTTCCAGTGATTTATTCTGATTCCACTCTACTGCTGTAACACAACATGAAAGTCTGAATTAAAGGCCAGATCAAGTATTGTAAATTTATCAAATGACCCTTGGGCAAAGTTGATTGTGTGTGATTGTTGTCATTTTTTGTATAAGAGATAACATCTTATGTAGACAAATATAATAAGTATTACTATAAAAAAAAATTCTAAGTAGTTATCAACATTTGAACTAATTAATTGCAATTAGAAAATGATTGTTCTGAACATAGTCAGTACTACCACAACTTATTTGGTTAAACTTCTGATAGAGAGTGGATCAGTTCAATCTTCTGATTCCAGAAATGCAGGATTCCAGCTCAATTTTCACTACTCTGCCTCTTCACATACCAGTGTAATAAGATGGTGAACTTGCGCTCTATGAGATACATTGAATAAAATCTACTACAAAGTGAACAAATTATGAATTACCCAGAAAATCAAGTGAGACTCTCTACATTTATAAACATATATGAGGACACTTTCTTTTTCTATAAAATATAACATTTCAATATAACAAAGATTTTAAGCATGCTTGGTCCTCATGTAACACTGTGATAAGTGGGGAGGGAGCCAGAGGGATATTGTATTTCTGTTCCTCATAGAGAATTGGAATCATACCCATCTATTTAATTTATGCAACGATCCATACACTGCCTATAAATTCATGACTTTATCATGACTCATAAAATGAAGCACAATACAAAGCCCAAGATGCCAGAGGCCAGTAATAAGAAAATCACAGATTTGCAATATTTTTTTTTCTACAATAAGTTTCTAGCCACCAAATAAAAGAAAGAAAATGCTTTAAAAGTGGCATGAGAACTGAATGTTCTAAAAGGAAAAACAACAACAGCAACCATCACCAATATTACTTTTAAACCTCTTTTCTTAGTTGCAATTCCATAGTTTTGGGGGTTGATATTTTGTAGGACGAAGAGAAAAAGAGGGCAAAAGCAAGGACAGGAGTCTTGGATGGCTGATAATATTTTATTCTCCAATATACTAGATGAAACTGTTCATATTCCTCACCTTCCTTGCTTGTTATTGCAGTTAGTGCTTTATGATATATCACAGTCCCCACGAGCTCATATATTCTTAAAAGCCTTTCATTACAACATTATTTTTTGAAGTTTAGTGCCTAAGGACTTTCTATAGTTCATTAAGAAATATGCTAAAAGAAATGACACTTTTTT
>JAVCKT010012702.1:6504-18347 GCA_032273925.1 Rhynchotus rufescens | reverse complement strand
GCTCAGTATAATTGCACTACTTGCACCTTTAAAATAGTTTTCTAACAGAGCTCACTTCTTCCCCACAACCTTATCTAATTCTCTGTCCTCCAACAACTCAATCATATCTTCGTTTTTAAACTGAGGCAACAATATACATTGCAGAAAGGATAGAAGCGAGGCCCCATTTGACTTTAGTTAAGTTAAACCACCTAGAAGTTAAGCACCTAGCTTAAGCCAAGGATTCAAGTTCTCTTTCTAGTGAGTAACGATAGATTCCTGTATCTGGTTCACTGCCAGGTAAGTGGGATCACTTACATTGTCAAAAATTTGTTTTCTCCTTGTTACCTCTAAAGGAAGTGTAGCTGAGTGGGCTGGACCAGACAGATATGTTTTGAACAGCTAAAATTAGGTAAACGGAATTTCATTCAACCTCGTAAGGCAAGGGAGAGCTTACTTTGTGCAGGGTGCTGAAATAATTACCAATGTTGTTTTCAGCACTGTGCATTACCTGCTTTTTCACATGTGTCCCTCTAATGATGATACTGTGCCGCTGAAAGAGTCTGAGCAAAGAGGAATGGGACTGAGCACTTAATAATGGAATGCAGTAAAGTAAATGTAATGAGGAATACTATCTCTGCTATCGGATACAAAAGAAAGAAAAATAATAGGTTGTTCTTTAAATGGATAGAGCCAAATAGGAGAGAAAAAAATAAAGCCAGATGATGATTACATTGAGAATGCATTTTTTTCAACTAAAGACAGAAAAATACATAGGGGGCTTTGCCTGTTATTGGTGTAGCAACTGACATACTTTAAAGAATTTTCCACGTGTGTTAATGGAACCACGTGCAAGCAGAGAGGAGCCTTATTAAGTCAAGAGCTATACCGAGAAAAAAGCTGAAATACACTTAAATACTGTAGCATATAGACATATACACTGTGTCACATACGGGTCAAACCCCATTAGATGAAACTTCTTTCTCAGATCTCCAGCATCAGGCAGCCTATATCAATGTTTATCTGTTGCTTGTCATCCGAAAACAAGTCAAATATCTTTTTTTTCATGACAGATCATCTAAATATTTTAGCCATTTTGGAGAATATTAAATTCACTGCTGCTGCAGCATCTTCTACAGTGCTGCCTATTTACTGTACTACTTCCCTCTTGCTCTGTGTATATTCCAATTAGTGATTCCTAAGACTGCAGGATGTGTCTCATCAACTAGTGAAAGTAGGATAATATCTCTTCTGTGAGCAGCTACACAGTGAGGGCTTGCTAATTCTGGCTCTGACTGCTGTAGTCACATCTATGAAGTGTCAGCCATGATGACATTTTAATTCAGAAAGCAACATATGTTTCCTTCTCATTTATTGCAATCACTTTCAAAGTGCTTACAATGAAAACATTAAAACCGTGCAATGATTCAAAATGTATTTAGTTTAGCCTTTGTGCGAATGCATGTTCTTTCACAGTATAAGCTAGTAAATGAATATAATATTCGGTAGCATGAAAAACAAAAAAGAGTCAAAATTCTAGTGTTTTTGGATATAAATAACTATTTTGACTACAGAGTGTGTACTGATGTTCATTTTGTGTTCAACTGCTCTCCATAGAAACACAAAATATCCGAGGTCACTCCCAAAGTGTTCATTCTTAGAACAGACATTAAATAGTAACAATAGCAATGATCCACTTTACAAGTTTTGGTAGTGTTGTTTTATCTTTATTCTGTGAAGGATGCCAACATCGTGGTTTTGTTAATGGTAGCTCCTTTGCAGTTAGTCTAAGAACAAGCTTACAAGACGAGGGATCCAGAGAAACCTTATGGAAAATAAGGACCCCCCACCATTCTAGTGTATGTGTACATCCCTAAAAATCTTGAATGGGCCTTTTAGGAAGGGGTGAAATAGGGAAGAAAAAGCTATTGTGGAGCTTCACATGCCTTCTTCAGAGGCTCAGTTTTACTCTCACTGACTGGCCCTGGCAAAAGTCCCTGGCTGGCCCTCTTCCTTCCTTTCCCCATATATCGCCTGTGAGAAGTCCCTTCAAGTAAGGAACACGCAAGTTTTACTCCCGTGGCTGCACACTGGGAAAAACATAACATAAGGGGAAAAAAATGGAATAGAAGGAGTTGCTTTAGAAATGCTGCTCACGCGATGCCCTTTCCTGCTGATCTTGGCGAGCCGGCGGCCGCTGGGCCCCGGCAGAGGCCGGATCTCCCTCTTGTGGGAGCGGAGCGGCAGGCAGGCGAGCGCCCGCGCCACACGCAGAGCGAGGCAGCAAAAATGTGGGATTCCTCCCAGAAACCCCAACCTCTGGGACAGCAGCAGCAGAGAGGCACCCAAAGTCAAGCTAATGGCCACATCCAGGGTCTTCTGGACCTCATTTCCATTGCCAAAAGAAAAAAAAAAAAAATTGCAACTGAATATTTAGTTTTCAATAGCACCATATAATGCAGGAGCTCTTAAAAATCACCCCGTAGTGATTCCAGCAAGTGATTTCACTGTTTTAAATCAGTGTCGTAGAATTAAGCAATTTATAGGAATTGAGGCAGCTCTTTCCCTTTCTGGGAACCCTTGATAGCGAATCATGTAACCGTGTTTCAGTAACCGCGTTTCAAATCCAAATGTAAGCATACTGATTTTATTTATTTTTTTTCCCTCAGCAATAATTCAGAAAAGGTTAAAGAAGGAAAAGAAGGCAAAGAGGAAATTGCAGGAAGCACTTGAATTTGAGACTAAGCGACGGGAGCAAGCAGAGCAGACACTGAAACAGGCAGCTTCAACAGATAGTCTCAGGGTCCTAAATGGTGAGAAGTCAGTTCTTTGCCTCTGTGTCATTAACATTTCATTTCAGTGCGAAAAGCAGTTTACAATATTGATAATTTATAATATGTGGGGGGAGAGGGGTAGGTGAAGACACAGTCTCTTTTCTTTGTTTTTGTATAACTGTATGTATACAGTCATGTGCAAATAAATTAACTGCAGAGAATGTCCAAACTAGTACAATTTTATATTATTAGCTTGAGAAGTCAATTTTTTTTTCTCCCCCCTCCCTGCCCCTTTTAAGTCTGAAAAATCTATTGCTCATTAATCTTCCCAGTCTAACACAAAAAAATTGCGCTGGCCTCCAGTCATTGTTCAACATTAAAAAAACTGACAAAGGTTGATTGTATTGTAATTCAGCATTGGAGTAACAGGTTGTAAAAAGGGCTATAAGAATCAAATGAAATATGTGTCAGTCTTACCTTTCTGTGCTTCCAGACTCTATGACCCCAGAGATAGAAGCTGACCGCAGCGGGGGCAGAACAGATGCTGAAAGGACAATACAAGGTAGGAATTTGCAAAAGGCTATAAATCTAGATCTTGCTATATGAGTTTTTCCTCAGCTTTAGACTGCTATTCAAGCATGTAGCCTACCATCTGGGCCACATCAAAACAAGTTCAAACAAGGTCAAGTTCATCTTGCTTGTTTATAAGAGAGAATACATTCTGTGCTGATAGATTTTCTTTAAATTAATAGGTCATTTCTGTTTATGCAAAGCAATTAAAGAAGAATAATTAATTTGAAGCAATGTTGGGTTGAATCTTAGACATGCTGAATACAGGTTTTGTGAATATGTGTACTTAGAATTAGAGTCACAGTGTTTTTAAAGGTATATTTAAAACGTTTTGAGCCTTTTAGCTATATAAATGGGTAGACCTAATGCATAACAGTCAAGACCTGATGAGAACTCCATAGCTGATATTCAGTGGCAGTTACTGAAAAGCATGCTTCAGTAGGTTACTTTAAACAGGAACAATAAATAAACTGTTTATTCCCTTCCTGGATTTTTCATTTACCAAATGTTCTATATCCCATTATTTACATTTTAATAAAACAAATCTGCTGAGTAAATTTATACATGAAATACTAGAGAGAGTCATATTACTTTCCCCATGAATCTAAATATATATATATATATTGCAAACACTGAGATAATAGTAAAGAACAATTTTTAAGATAGCATTTATGTTATAATATCTTCTCAAGTCAACATGCTAAATCTACCTACATGAATACTAAACAGCAAAAATATCATTTGTTTTCAATTGTAAATGAAGGTGCAATTTTCAAAGGCAAGCCTAAAATGATTAGCTCCAGTAATCACTCTCAATTGCCTTTATTTTGCATTTTGAAGTCAATCATCTTAACAGTATCATTTGACATCTTCTGTATGTTATTTAATCACTTTTTCTAGCTCCTAAAGAGTGCCACAAGGAGCCTGAAACAACAACAAAAAAATAAAATAAGTTTTAAAAATATAGAGTGTACAAAAATACAAAAAAAAAAACCCATAATTTCTTATAGGAGAAGCACACGTATATACACACTGATATATTTAATACAAGTTATGTCTGCAAAGTCAATAACTGAGAAAATAGGTTATGCCAGATTAAAAGTTGCCTCTGAAGTGGGTGTATGTCACGATGTTATTCTTTGTTCCAGAATCATGTTTTTTTCCATAAAATGTATCCCTTATTCAAAGCACCATTTGATGGCATTCATATAGTAATAATCCAGTCATTACTGGTGAGAAAATAGACTTCTAATTTCATTGGAAACCTTCCTATTACAGTAGTCAATTGCAAAGTCTTCACAAAGATTGATTACTTACTTCAGAGCATTCATATAGAGAAGTAAAGTTTGGAACAGTCCTAATTTAAAGATAAGAAACTGAGTCACAGAAAGATTAAGGGGATATGTTGTTTAACTTTTAAGTAATAAGGACCATTTCCTACTTCAAATAAGGACCATTTCCTACGTTTGTTTTTAGC
Source organism: Rhynchotus rufescens (assembly GCA_032273925.1). NCBI lineage: Eukaryota > Metazoa > Chordata > Aves > Tinamiformes > Tinamidae > Rhynchotus > Rhynchotus rufescens. The sequence continues at coordinate 13,547 of JAVCKT010012702.1, read as the reverse complement.
ACAAACGTATTCAGATCACTGTTCCTGCTGAATTCAGTTTTAACTGTGAGCTGAGATGCCAAGATGGATATTCACAAAATCATCAATAAATAATTACTGAATATTCTGCAGATTTATATTTTAAATGACGTAGTCCCAAATTACGTGGCAACAACATTTAGGTTTTTTAACCATGATTATTCTTTTTTTTCCTAGCTATCCTATAAATACTTATGCTCATTTTAGATATTATGGTTTCTGCAACAAATGAAATTAAGTTCTTAAAGGCAGCATTACCATTAATGATGACTTTTTCTTTATTCATCTGTCCAAGGAAATGCAAGAAAAGCAAACAAGCAAACAAACATATTTTTTAATTGAAGTCTTCTAATTAAAGTCATGATCATGATACTGGATCACATTGCAAAGGCAACCTTAATTCTGACATTTTCTGTCTCTACTTTGCAGTCTTAACATACAATTAAAGCAGATTTTAGGGAGGAGAAAGAGAAGCAAGAAAAATAGACTTAGTATTTTCTTAGTTTAATATAATCAGCTTAACCATCATGTAAAGCAGCTTGTAACTTTTATATCTACCACGTAGAACTGTGTAACATGCATAGCTCTATAAAACAAATACAACAGTAGAAGATTATTGTCTTTCTGGATAATGAAGGGGACAGGTTTCAGAAATAGAGCTATTAACTAAAGAGCAATACCAGGTGTCAGGTCATTTCCAGCACTGGAGATTCCCCAAGAGCTCCCTTTCCTCCATGTGTCCCTGCTGCTGTTCTGTTAGTGTGCGTTCCTGCAACTACTGTGTCTCTCTGTGATGATTTCTCCTAGGTGAGTTTTTCTTGCTTCAGTTCCAGTTTTTGTCAACACCCAATCTCAATCACTTTCCTGTCTTCATTTTTTTCTTTTCCTCCTGACATCAGAATTCCTAGATACCCATTCCTCAAGCCGTCTCCCTGGCCTCAATTTCACACCACCATGGTTGTTTCCTCAGCCACCAGCAACTCCCAGTATCCCAGTCACCACCAGCCACCATCTCTGTCTGAACCTTCCTGTTGCTTGTCCAGCCAGTTTGGGAACCCACACACCGTTGACACCCCCTTGTCCACCTTTTCTGGTTGGTGCCACGTCGCAGTCTGTCTCCTGCAGTCCCCCGAGTTGAGTTCATGTCCCTCCTGCTTTCAGTGCACGTTTTGGTCCATCCTCTGCATCGGCCCACATACTGGGAAAGGGAGACTTAAGAGAAGAGCAAAGATAATTCCCTTACTTCAGTGCTCAGCACAGATATGGTTCACAGAAATGAAGAGAGGCAGTTGCAGAGGAAGAAATGCTTGATTCCAGGAGCCCTAGAACAAAATACACTCAGTAGAGATGAATTCATTAATGAGTTTAGCAGGCAAATTATTTTCAATGGCTGAGACTGGGATTTTTCCAAACTTTATTTCAGTTTTCACAGAGACAACAAAGATAACATTCCTCCATTTTTTTCAGAGCTCAATTATATATTTAGATTGTTCTTTCAGTATCTGCAAATGGAATGTTATATGCTGTAATGTAGAAGAATTATTCCGTAGAATATAGTATATGTTCTACAAAATAGATTTTAATACTATATTATACATGCATTTTGCTTCTAGAAGACATATTCACTAGGCAAATACTTAGGAATTTATTATGCCTCTCAAAATTATATTTATGCCCTTATGTATTTGTATCAGTGTATAAAAGTATGGCTGGGATAGTAGTGTCTTTAACCACAATCATTAAATTTACTATATTGAGTATGTTATGCAGTTCTATATCTAAGCAAATAAATGTAGGAAAGTTTCAGTATTCTGTGGGGAAGTGAAATAATTGTACTAGCAATTATAATTTCAGTATTTAATAAGATATTATGCAAGGAAATAATGATTAAAATAAGAATTTTATCTATATATTATAAACAAAAACAATTTCTATCAACTTGAAATTATCTGTAATGTTCATATTTTAAAGTATCTATTTAATGAGTAAGGAATGGGACTAATTTAAGTGTAAAAGATAATTGCATTTGTCAATAAGTGGAATATGTTTAACTCTTTTGTGTGATATAGCACTCATTCAAAGTCACATTTTAGTTTATGCAAAGTCTTTTTTAAAATGAGAAAGATATATAAAAACGGAATTAGAATATGCAAATATAAAAAGAAGCGATAAAGGATATTTTAGGGTCTTTTTTATAATACAGAGTAAATAACTGTTTACTGAATTATCCATAAAAATGCTAACAAGTAATCATAATAAAAAATCCAAATATGAAACTCGATATTACGTATATTTTAGTAGATTCAGTAGTTGATAAGTTATTATTGGGAACTGGTGTAGACACTAGTTTTAAATGTTTTCTTTCTTGTTTCTGTTTAAAATAACAATAAAGCAGATTATCCTCTTCTCCATACATATTGTAGGTTCACTAGATGCCTATGCCTAGCTCCCAATCCGGTTTCCCAAGACCCCCTCATCCCACACAAAAAGGTACCATACAAGAAAATGTTTGACTTTTACTGTTTTGTTACCAGACCTCTTATTAACCACTAGAACAATGACATTTATTGACTTATTTTCTGCTTTTATTTTCCCATTGGCTTTTTCTTCTCCATCTGCTTTCCTATCATATATGTCTGCCTACATTATTAGCTTTTCTTTTCTCCTATAATTCTCACATTCCTAATGTGCTGTCTCCCAAGAGTTTTCCCTTGAAAATCCTGTAAATGCAAAATCATCATTCCATTTAATCACTGCGTCCTTTATACATTATCTAAACTTACTAAATTTTTCTGCTTCTGCATTGTCTTCCCTATTGACGAATCTTTTCACATCATGCCTCTCTCATCTTCCTTTTCATCTTCCTTTTCCCTGTTTTTTTCTCTCTCTTTTTTTTTTTTTCCTCAAAGTTATCCTTATGAGAACAGCAAACAACCAAATTATATGTCTTTCAGGGTGGTCTTTGGGATATCTGCTCCGTTTCTTTCTTATTTTCTAACAACTATCTCTTTTTTACTTGCTTTCAGCTCATTTCCAACTTCCACATCCCTTTGTTCTAGCTTCTCCTAAACCAGGTCCATCACTCTTCTCCGCTAACAGTTTTTGCTTCTCAACCTGTCCAGCTTGACTGAATTCTCAGACCTTTTCTTTTGTGTGTGTTTTCCAAGAGAGAATTTCCCCATTCTGAAAGTTTCCTCATCTCCCTCCACTCTCTCCATCAATATTCCCCTCCTAGGTATTCTTCGCTAGCCCAGTATTTGTTCTCTTTGACCAAGAATCAGAATTTCGTATCTCTGGTCCTTATTCTGCCACAAATATATGTATATAGGTATATATTTTCTATTCTAACAGATTATCAGCCTTTTTCCATATGAATCTGTCAGTTATTTACTCTCCTTATCCCTTAACAAAATTAATTTATGCTTTCTAAGCCTTTCTCCATTTCTTCTGGCCTTTATCCTAGTTTTCCACCTTGGCTGTAGACATACTAACAGTACAAATACTTGTAATGCTAAATGGCTTCTAACTGTTCTTTTCTGATATAAGAAGAAGAGCCTCTCTACTATCTGCAGGATCACCTGCCGTAATACATTCACAGAGTCTGTCAGGTGCCTTTTGTTTTGGCAACAAGCAAGCAGAGGGTTGGTTTTCTATCCAGAAAAGATCAGGCAGGAAATGGACTTGTTGAACAATTCAAGAAATAGAGAAAAAAAAAAACCTACAACCTTGTGCACTGCCTGTATGATCTCGTATGACTACTTCTGTTAAAGTCTTTGAGGGCTGTGGAGAAAGAGTGAGAAAGAAATTATGATTTAACCTTGCCTTTACTTTATGTGTGCTTTTTGCTTTCGAGGTACTAAGCAAAAGCTGCCCCATGGCAGCCCTCCACATAAATAAGAATTTATTAGACATATCTTCAATCATTTGTCTGAAAATGTAGCCTAAATTGTTTTCTGCCTTGATTTGTAGCTTGTTTAATCTGTTTTCCAGCAAGTAAAGTCAGTGTAATAACCTCAGCAAATGATAGTCTTTGAGACTTTCTTGCTATATTTGTGTTTGAAAGATACCTATCTTAGGAAGTTACACATTGAAAGGGCGCTTTTAGTGGTTCTGCAAAGGGCTTTGCATACAGTTTTGTTTCTCATGTAAAAATCTTGGACAAAAGCATGTCTAAATGTGTGACAATATTTTTTATGAGATCAAAAAGTTTATTGGAAAAGGCTATTATCAAGGCTTTAAAGTCAAGCATTCCAAAGTTAGGAAATGGTAGAATTAAGGTTGTCTTCCTTACCTTTGTTCAACCTTCTTTGTGTACACATCATGATATAATCTTTAATTATATGATTAGATACTGTATTTTTCACAGTACCCTGCCTCATTCAGTTCAGGGGCTGAGGGCAGAGTTGAATTAATGGATATCTATCCAATATTTTCTTTATCTTCAGTGCTCAGTGTGTGTTCTCATGTTCTGTATAATACCTGCTTCGTGTATAATACTTCCATCATTAGACAGCACGCTGTACAGAAAAGGCATGAATCGTTATCTCAATTTCTTTCATATGTTAAATCTTAATTTTGGCATTTCCTAATAGCTGAATGTTTAGCTTAACAATTTCAGAACTGCCCTAGGGTTATAGGTAACCTTTTTCTAGGGCATTTCTTTGAAATAGTAAACTAAACATTCTGAAATTTTACAATAATGTGATGATAGAAAACCTTATGGATCAAGTTTAACTTGAATCTTAGTCTCAGTGCAATAAAACATCTGATGAATGGCAGTGCATTGTTATGAACTGTGTGATCAAAGGTATGGCCATTTTGTCATTTGACTTTTAAAAATATTTGTTGAAATATTAAATAATAGACAATCTTGGGTTATATTTTGTGCTCTTAGGCATAGAAACTTCTTTTCATTTTGTTCTTGCAAACTGGGTGACTTTTAACAATGTCACCATCAAGCTGTCTTATTCTTTTTTCTTTCTTGCCTCTGGCATTTTTCCCAATACCCATTTCCAAGTCCTACAATCTCTTTTATTCTGTCTTTTTTGTTTTTGTTTTTGTTTTTGTTTTTGTTTTTGTTTTTGTTTTTGTTTTTGTTTTTGTTTTTGTTTTTGTTTTTCTTCTTGACGTTGTTGTTTCCTTGCCTTTCCTTGCCTTTCCTTGCCTTTCCTTGCCTTGCCTTGCCTTCCCTTCCCTCCATTTCTGTTTTTTTTGTTGTTTTTTTTTTTGTTTTTGTTTACAAAAATACACATTGTGGGTGTGAATCCCCAAAAGGGATAACCTGACTTGAAAGGTGAGGGAAGCCAAACAACTGAGCTTGTCTGAGCCTGACCATCTTCTCCAGGGTCACCAGCAATGGTGGCATCAGACACTGTGACTTCATGTCTGGGCAACAAGGCACAACCATCTTGGAGGCCAATAGGCACCAACATGTTTTGATTTGCCCTAGCAGGGGTGATGACCCAAGGCACTGGATCACAGCCAGTTCTTAATAAAACAGGGAAATCTTTTTTTGTCTTACTCAAAGCTGGAGTTGGTCATTTCTGCTGAATTTCACGACATTTGGCCACCTGCAGTCCTGCTTTCAGGTCACCTGCTTCTGGGCTGGCTCCTTGGCCCTATCTCTTGAGGAATAGGAAGGAGTGCACTTTGTGTCCATTCTGCTGCTGGAGCAGTGGGTGCCTAGCATGGCTCCTTTCCTCAGAGCTCTCCCCTGGGCACACTCCACAGTGTGCTTATTGCCAGAGGGTTACAGAAGGGAAGAGACTGATCTCATCCACCTCTACTGTCAGCCTCCTGGATGTCTTGTGTCCTACTATGCTGAACCTCCAGTAGATATAGAGTTGGATCAAGCCCCTGTGAGGACAAGGTCTTGCAAATACAAGTCTTCTTCCTGTTGTCTGAAGAAGGCTGCTTCTTCCCTATAAAGTGTTTGAACGTGACACCCAACACATGTTTCTTTGCTTCCTCATCCCGATGCATAGGCTCTGCTGTGGTCACTGTCCAACACAAGCAGAATGCCCTTCATTTGAGATGTCTTTTAAAATGTGGATGGAATCTCTATCATCACATATTTCCTGTATGCTATGTTGATCATTTCTGAAGTTCCACTGCATCACACTACATAGGTTTATGCACTTTCAATGGCTTTCCAGTTTCTTTCCTTACTCTTCATTCATTGAGATTCCTCTCCACCGTTTAGTTGCAGCTCAGAGCTTCAAGGAGACTTAAACGTGCCCCAAAGCCTCCTTGTTTCTTTAGCTAACTCCATAGTTGTGTTTCTCTCTCTCCTTTCCCGCCTCTCACAAACATTTTTAGGAGGGAAATTCCTTGAGCAGGAAAGTTATTCCTCACTGGAGGCAGCCTGGGCTTAACATAGGGTTAAGGGACATATTTTATTTTTTTATCAACCTGTACCATTTTTTTTTTTTATGTTTATACCTAAGAAAAAGTCCTCCTGCGTCTGTAGCTAGTTATCTAAGGAAAGCAGCTGGCAAGTGATGTGCAGGAGCTGTAACATTCAGGTACAGACTTGAATGGAAGAAGTTTTATTTTAAGAGGAGAGATGCAAGCCCGCACGGGCTGATGAGAGAAATGGAACGTGGGGACGTGAGGAGAAACTTTGTCCATCCTCAAATCCTCATATTGAAAATACTGCCTTTCCTACATGCCCAATATGAACTGGAGGATATCAGTATCACTTATTCTGTAAGCTGAAAAATAAAGAGAGCTTAAAATGCAGGCATGCTTCTTTTCAGGTGCTCAGTGAAATCTTCCTCTGGTCTGCATACTGCTGAAAACTCTCCAAGCAGCCATCAAGAACTGAAGAAATGAAGAAAGTTTTGAGAGTCATGGGTCCTTGGAGGTTTGTTGCATTTTACTGGCCCCTTAGGGGTATTTGGTGCTGAGTCGATGAACTTCACATCCTGACAGGAGATTGAATAAAGCCCTCAAGAAGCTGAAGTCAGAAGAAAATCCAAAAGTTTCTTGGAGCATTAATGGGTCCCACTGAGGGTTGTTACCAA